>CAUYQV010163956.1:0-26908 GCA_963574575.1 Galagoides demidoff
TCAAGCGAGTCTCCTGCCTCCGCCTCCCAAGTAGCTGGGACCACAGGCGCCCGCCACAACGCCCGGCCATTTTTTGGGTGCAGCCATCATTGTTGTTTGGCGGGCCCGGGCTGGGGATTCGAACCCGCCACCTTAGGTGTACGTGGCTGGCGCCTTAGCCGATTGAGCCACAGGCGCCGAGCCAACACCCAGATTCTTAAAGATAGTAAGTCTAGATTTTTCTTCCTTCTTCCTTTAGTATCTGGAATTTAGGACTTATCACCAAGCAAGTACAAAGTTGAGTTCTTAACTTGAAATGGTCTAACCTGCTGAGAGATCAATCTGGTTTTAGTAGCTGATGAGAAGGCTTTGGTGTCAAGCAGCCCTAGGGTACTAGTTCTAGCTCTTGGGCAAATTATTTGCCTTTCCTCCATGTCAGTTTCTCCATCTTTCAAATGGGGATGAAATTTAATACTCACCCTCTACAAGCAGTTCTTATAGTGACGAAGAGACGAGATAGCATCTATGAACCGCCTACTCGGGTGTCTGGCTCATGGCAGGAGACAGCCAACGTGAGCAGTTTTAGTTGAGTGTGTTTATCCTGAACCAAGGACTTTATGCCTCCTGAAGGCTGGTTTCTGGGATTAATTAAAGCATTTTGTTCTGTGCTTGGTTCCATAAATATTTGTTGAATGACTCTTGAATGAGATTTAGTGAATGTTTTACAATAGTTGTATCCAAATTACTACTATTTCTTTTAGTAGTATGCCTTTACTTTTTTTTTTTTTTTTTAAGCAAAACAGAGCTATAGGAGTACCCCAGCATCTGAAATCAGTTTAACAGGAGCTTCTGCTATTGAAAGCAGAGGAAAGACTGCTCTCTGTCCCCACCTCTTTCCTTGTAACTATACCCTGGAAGGAGCCACTTGAACACCTTATGCTGGGAGTAGAAGGACTAAAAACTTTACTGAAACTGGAGATTGAAAAGAAGTTCTGGGCCTTAGGGTTCCTAAGGTCAGCTGGTAAGGTTATAGATACCAGCCTCAGCAAGGAAGAGTTTCTCTTGTTATAAAAGTTTTCTGGAGAAAGCGTGTTTCCACCTTGGGTAGTCAGTTCTTATTCCTAACTATAAGTCTCACAATTTAGCTGCCTTAGCAAAAGGTGGAACATGTTGGACCTCAGATTTTGTTCAATGACTTTTCTATTTTTGAGAACTATTGTGTCTGTCCACCTGCATTAGAGGCCGCAGTGCTGTTCGCTTTCCTCCTGTGTTTTATTCTCTAGCCTGGAAATAAGCAACTTGACTAGAAGCTCTCTGAAGGTGCAGGCACAGCCTTTGGAGTCTCCAGAGACCCTTCCACCTGATAGACAAACATGGGCCCTCTGTGAGTGGAACTGATTCTTCTTTGGGTTGTCTTTTATTTTTGTCCTAAATGGAAATCTTTCCTTGTTCTTGTAAAGATTCTTTCCTAGCACATTTATTTTGCTTTGGTTTTTAAAAGACAGTAATTGGGCTTCTGTCACATTCTTTGGAAAACTATCTCAACTATGCAGCCTGTTCATGTGTAACAAAAAAATTTTTTTTCATATTCTTTCACCCATATGCTCACAGAAGATAAAGCAGAAATAGCTTGTTTTATATTTCTGGTATTAAAATGACAAATATATCTCCAGGTATCAAATGGGTAGAACAATGCAGATTTAAATCCTCCCTAGGTTAGGAGGTGTTATTTCTGACAGCGTTATTATTTTATCCATCTCTCCATCCATTAATCAAACTTTCATTGAGCACTTACTTAGTCCAAGGCTCAGGGACAAATGGGTGATATATAACTCAGTAGAAAAAGGTCATGGCAGGGAGTAGCAAATAGCACGTGGGATTATTAATATTTTACATCCACTTTCATTCATTGTTTTTAGGATTAAATATAGGGAAAAATCTGTATGTGTAGTATACATTGTAGTATATATCTCAAGGAAATTATGGCTTCATATGCACGGGTTGGTTTTTCCAGTTTGCAGATGGTTCACTTTTCATTCTGTCTCTCCTGCCCTGAATATTCTGTCCCTTTTATGTCCCTTCCTCATCAGAGACTGAGCAGGTAGACAAGGACAGGAGAGGAGAAGTGAGCCTTTAGTTTCACTAACTAGTCTGGGTAAAGACTAGTTCAGAACTCAAATCCTAAAGCAAGTTTCCTGTATGCAATGTGGCATGAGGGTATTTGAGTTTTAGACTGGCATTATGATCTAGGGACGTGGACTTTGTCAGCAGACTCACTGGACCCCTAATACGAATCTGCCGGTTATTATCTGGGTGTCTCATCTATCTCACCTGAGAACCGGCCGTCAGAGTAACAGTCTTGGAGAATACTTTTGAGGACAAAATGTCTGGTATGGGTCTCTGGCATGTGTGGTGCTCAGTGAATGTCCATCTCTCTCTTGCCTCTAAGTTTCCAAGATGACAGGCAGCAACTTTCACCAAAATGTTGTGCTGAAGAAACTTTGATAACGCTGTGCCATGCCATATTCTGTTTAAGTCCTAGACTTATTAAAGGGCTATCAAATTTGGCTGAGGAAGACCAGGGGTCCAGAGGGCAATTTTGAGCTTACTAACAGATAGTGTGGCCTTGAGTATTCTTGGCTTCTCCTTCCCTCCCATTTTGCCATCTGCCACATGGGAGCCTGGACAGTCCCTTCTTCTTCCCGGGGCAGCTGGGAGGCACAGATGAAATAATGGGGGTGGAGTATTTGGAGAAGTCTAAAGCTTACAAATGCCAGAGACTTACTATCATCACTATTTAGATGTGTCAAGATTAAATCTAAGTTCTTTACTCAAACCCGTTTTGGTGGGCATGTCTTTTAGCACCGTGTTCAATGCATCCTGGTCCCTGGGTCTGTGGAGCTTGGCTCCGCATAACACGAGGGGCCTGAACAGTTGCTGCACTCTTAGGACACAATTTTATGTGGAGAGAAGCAGCAACCTTTATTTCACCTGCTTAAAACTCGAGTTGCAGAGAAATTTGGCTCAGACTTTCCAAAATAAACTCACCTTTGGGCTGAATCCAAGAGTGGAAAATTTTAGCTGAAAATGATGCCTCTTCAGAAAACATAGGAGTGACTGCTCACTGGTGTGTATGAAACCCAGAGAAAGTGGTCTGTAGCACCAACTATACCATACCCTGCCCACCATACTCCGGCCATACCATCCCAGCCCTCCCTCTATATGGGTTCCAGACTCAGTGGAAGGAAAGAGGCATGAAAAGTCTTGGGGATTGTCTGGTTTTTTCCACTGTCAGATCCACCTCTAGGCTTTGGCTTCTGGAGTGATGGGTGGGCTTGCTTTCATTTTGCGGGTATTTGACTTTGTAATTATTCCTCTCAGCTGATTATCCCTGAATATCCTTTGACATGATGGTGGTATAGGTAGTTTTCTCAGGCCTAATTCCTGTAATCCATGCAGTGTCAAGAAGGTGCTTATTTTCAGATCCAATGCTGCTGACCTGATTAAGCCCTGTCTTGCCTTAGAGCTGAGCATAATGAGTTTGTCCAGTGCCATGGCTGGTGGGACCCAGGGCTTTCTGAAGATGGTTCTGAGCCTGGGTGCTGAGCGGGGCTTTCTGCCAGATGCTTCGGGTTAGATGCCTGCTTTGGAGCTCTGCATCGGGCTTTCTAGCCTCTGTTCACGTGGTTCCACAGGTCACAGTAGCATATAAAGAGATCTCTGGTCCTCTGCAGTTGGCCTTTGAATGTTCTGTTGTTTAAGGACTAGAAACCATTTCTACCAAAGGTTTCACCTGAGGAGAAACATGTGCAAGGGTGGGATCGAGTGAGAAGGAAGAGACAGTGGGGGTCGGGGAAGGATTCTGAGTTGATTTGGAAGTAGAAATGCCACAGGACTGGTCAGGAGAATAGCTTAACAACTGCTGTCATTGTTGGCCAGAGAGAGAGGCTATGAAGTGAAATATTACACAGGACTGCCCTAGATGCTCAGTGGAAAACTTTTTTCCCTCTTTCCAACAGAAGAAATAAATGCACACTAATGGTAATGAGAAAATGAGGCTCTGAAAGTGTCCTGTTTTTCTTCATTCTCATCTTTCCCTTCTTTCCCCTGAATCCTCCTGCCCTGTTTCAGGCCTCATTCATTCTGGGGCTCTTTTAGATCAGAAGAACTTGAAGCATTGTCCGTCAACGAGTCTTGACCAGGAGGTGTCTGGGGAGCCCAGCCTCCCCCCTGGCAGGAGTCAGGCTGGAATTCAGGATGATCTTTGCTCTCATTTCTGCTTTGAATTAATTAATAATTTGCACGTGTCACAGTCTGTGGTGTCTCACCCCAGTGGCATCTTCTCTCCTATTCATCCTGAGGTAGAATTTTGTTTTGGCTGCATGACAGGTTGGCCCCACCACAATGAATTAGATTCCAGGAAAGGGAAAATGGGAACCCCTGTCTTCTGTGTGTGAGAGAATCTAAGAACACTGCAGGTGACTCATAGGTAAGAGATTTGATCACCGATAGCAAGAAATACCTTTCATTTGTGTCTTTCAGTTACCAAAGTACTTTCCCATTCCCCATTCCTGTGGGGAAGAAACTGGGGCAGAGGGTGGTTAAGTGATTTACTCAAGATCCCAAACCAAGTAAGTGGTGATAGCCATAAACCTGTTTTACCTTTTCTAGCACATGGAAATTGAGTCGGTTTTCCACTTTCACTTGGGAACTAGCTCATTTCCCCTAGGATGGGGTTCCTGGCCAAGGCTGGAGTGCTGTGATTTTATGACTGCTGTATTCCTCACGGTCTAACAGATACCACATCTGAGTCTGCAAGAGCTGGCTTTGCTGAATGTAGTGAAAGTCCCCCCTCACAATTCATTACTTTGCGGGCAGATATTTCTTGGGGAGACCATGTGTCCCAGAACTTACCAGGCCTGAGTGTCACACAGGCCTGTGTCTCAGTCCCCACTTCTGAGATATGGAAGCAACTGCATTTATTTCTTCTACTCAAGACTGAGTTTTAGCCAAGATTCTAATTGTTACCAAACATCTGAATTCACTTGGAGAGGTAGGAAGGGTGAGTGGATAATAACACCTTATATTTCCGTATAAAGCTTTGTACTTTGCAGAACCATTTAAACATTGATTATCTCATTCTAACTGCAGAACAGCCTTTATTATCTCCATTTGACAGATGGGGAAAAATGGAGGCACAGAGGATCTGTCACTTGGTCAAGGTCACAATGCAAATTCGTGGCTCTTCTTGCGTTTGCTCTTTCCCCTGTGTGGCCTGTTTTGGGGGAAGCTGTGTCTGTTCATGAAAGTCAAGGGTGTTCCCTTCAAACATTTCCCCCCAGCCCCTGCTTTTGAGGAGCTGCAGTGGGGGAGGGAGAAGTTTCTTCTGTGGCTTCTCATGTCTGTGGGACACAGTTCGTGACGAATATAAAATAAAATGGAAACAGCTCCTGTTCCCTCCTACACAGACGAGCTGAGTCTGCCTCTGACGTGAGAGCCAGCCTTGGGGGGCGGGTGGCTCTGGCTGTCCCCTTCTCCTTGGTTCCCAGCTGCCAAGCCAGGAAGTGGACCAGGGAGTCCCAGACATGAGGCTGCAGTTAACCAGGCTATAGCATCTCCCTGCAGCCCAACTTGTGCCTGGTACCCCTGCAGGCTGCATTTGTGCTGCTCCCCCGTAAGATAGTCACATACTGGGGGCCTCTCAGTGGCAGGCAGTATGTGAAGAATGTGGGGAGGCCTTGGGGAGCTGAGCCCAACTGTTGCCCTCAGTGACCTCCCAGCCTACTGCTGACGTCCCTGCACATCGCAGACTTGGCATTGAAGGCTATCAGATTCTCTTTAATGTCTTCCTGGGTGGAGCAAGTTGTTGACTTAAGCTGGGCCTGGGCTCTAGTCTGGGACTATGAAGTGCCACAGACCAAAGCTTGTAGCAGAGACGGCCCAAGTTCCTGCTAAAGCCTATGTCCTGGGCAGATGGCTGGACTATAGCTCTTACTTCCTTATGGCCAGATGTGGTCAGGTGTGGCCATGTGGGTAAGTTCTGGCCAGTAGAATGTGGGTGGAAGGAATAAATGCCTCTTCTAGGTCAGTGGCCCAAGTGTCTTCCTCCATTGACTTGAAGCAGCCAGTTATAGTGGTCTTGGGGACCATAGGTTGAAGGTGGCAGCCTCAGAAGGGGGACGGTGCCTGGGTCTCCAAATCCCTGCTTGGAGGGGAGACCCTCCTGCATGGATAGGAGTGAACCATGTGGACTTCTGTTGCATTGAGCCAGTAATACTTGGGGATTTATCTGTTACCCTAATATGCCAGTTTCAGGGACAAGACAAGTGAGGTTTGTGAAATGTATAAGGGCTGCTGCTTCTGGATTAGTGACATGGTTTGGAGCCACTCCTTGGTGTGAAAGGGTAGGAGGTGAGGACTCCCTAGTCCTCACTGCTAGAAGAGGACATTGGGCCTGAGCCCCTGGGAACTGCCAGAGATGGGTGGCAGGTGCTGGTCAGGAGCACCCTGGGCTGGGGCCAGCACACCTGCAGGCCCTGCCAGGCCAGGTGACAGCTGCTCCAACGGGCTCAGACTCATGTACTGGGCTCTCAGCCATCCCAGGTTGAAGCCAGAAGGCTGATGTGGTGGGAGACGCCCCAGTCTTAGCAGGTCCTGGCTCTTGCTGCACACCCCACACCAACCCACCATGTGACCCTGCCCAAGGCCTGTCTCTGGCCCCTCAGCGTGACTCATTTTCTTTGTAGTGGCCAGGTGTGGACTAGGCGATCTTGGAGATCTATGCATGTGAATTTTGAAAGCTGTAGTGCAGACTATACCCTAGGAGTTTCTGCAGTTCCTGGGCCACCAACCCTGTTCTGGTTCCAAGGCTGTGGCTCTGTGTTATTAGAGCTGCTGCAGTGTGTTGTAGGATAGCACTTCAGCTTTCCCTGGGACCCTAAGTCAGAGGCTTCCACATCTAAACTCTTTCACAACATTTAAAAGGCATAGAATATATCTCACCTCCAGCTCCCACGTCCTTTAACCTAGATGATTATGATTCCCTCACTGCGGAGACACGTCTCATGTTTCCCCCTCACCCATTTATCTTATTCAATAAACACATACACAGCACTGGCTGTAGCCACTGGACTCTGTTATTAGAGCTTCCTATATGTTAAGTCAATTTCAAAAACAACCTGATGATGTAGGTGTTACCATTATCCTCATGTGACAGGTAACAAAACTGAGGCCCAGAGAGATTAAGGAACATGACCCAGTTCTCTTAGCTAGTTAAGAGGCCACTTTGGAATTTGAACCCAGAGAGTCTATCTTGAAAGCCCAGGCCCTTGACCACTGAGACAGGCAACTTCTCCTAAGTGCTCTGTCCATGCATCCCCTGGAGCCTGTAATGTGTCCTCCTGGGGGTTTTACCGTCTGCTTCAGATTCACAGCCCTGAATGGTCTGGTCTCAGCTGAACTCTGGGGAATTTATTTTTGAGCTCTGCTTTCTCCTGTAAAGTTTTCCTGCCTGTTTTCTACCTTATGAAGCCTATCCATAGATTAATGATGCCATTGCCAGGCCCCAGGCCAGCACTCCTAGTCCCAAGAAGTGGCAGGGGAAGGCTCTGGACATTGTGGCTCCAGCATGGCCCAGAGTGTGCCCAGGGCCTGGGGAGTTGCTGTCACAGGGATTTACAGCTGCTACTAACTGACAGCTTGTTTTTGCCAGGGCCAATCAGCAGAACCCAGGGGCCTGACTGAGATATCATTGTTTGCCACCCCTGTCCCCAGCCTGAGGCCTACACATCCTCACCCCATAAGGGTGGGGGTGTGTCATTGCTGAGCTGACACCGCCTGTCAGGAGGCTAAGCCAGGGTGCCGGGATAGAGGGGAACTTGCCTTCTCCCTGTTCTGGGTGGAAAATCTGACCAGACGAAGACCTATTCCATCTGACTGCCTACTCACTATTCTGGGTCTTCAGCCTTTGTTCCAGGTTGCTGTCTCCTTCTCCCCTCTCCTGGTTTTTGTACTTTCAGAATGAAGGGGTGGGAGGCGGCATTGAGAGCACAAACTTTGTAATTCCACAGACCAGTCTGCAATCAGCTGCTTACTAGATGCACAGCCCTGGGCCAGGTACCTGTCCTCTCTGTGTCTCAGTTTCCTTATCCATGAAACAGGGATGAAAAGGAGTGCCTACCTCATAGAATTATTGAGGACCAAAGCGATCGGTGACAGCTGTAAGGTGCTTATCACAGTGCTGGTCATAGAATGAGCAACAGGCCCTGGATATTGTGACCAAGAGTAGGGACAGACTGCTAGGCTGCAAATCACAGCTCTACTGCTTACTACCTAATTGACCTGGTGTAAGTTATTTAATGTCCTTGTGTCCCAATTGCCTCATCTGTAAAATGGGGCTAATCAAAGTCCTTATTTCACAAGATCATTGTAAGGATTAAATGAATTAGCCTTTCTTAAGTGCTTAGAATGGCTTGTGTCTAGCCCAAGCTAAGTATTTGTTAAATAAAATACACAGGTGCTCAATACATGTTGGCTATTATTTTTATTATCTTTCTATTATTACTAATACTTTATAATTGTCCTGGGAAGGCGGCGGCATAAATACTATTATTTCACTCTGTAGGGGGAAGACCCTCAGTTTAGCCCTGTCAGTTGAGTGAACAATTACATGTCCTCTTGACTGGTCTCTGTGTCCCTAGGAGCTCCTGTTAACCTCTCCCCATCCAATTGCCTGTCCTGTTCCCTGACACCCAAATCTGATCCTGTCATTCTTTGTTTTTCACACCTCTGCTGGAGGCCAGTCCTGATGGTGGCCCCCAGGAATGTCTCCCTCTTCAGTGAGTTCTGAAGGCTCTTGGCCCTAGGTGATCACCAACATTTTTGTTCTTTGCATGATCTGTCACACGTTCATGGCCTGGAGATGTGGTTGTCTCTGCCTGAATGGTCTTTTGCTGCTTCTCCGTCTAGTTGGAATGCCAGCCAGCTCCTCATGCCTACAGACAGAGTCAGGCTGCCCTACTCGGGGCTCCCGTCCACTTGGTGCTAGTATAGAATTCTACTGTGAGCTCCTTGTTTGTTTAGGAGGCATTCAACTGTCCTAGCACACCTTCTCCTTGATGGGCAGGAGCCATGGTTCACTTACCTGTGTAGTCTCCCCATACATCTACCTCTTAGAGTCTAGACATACATCTGGCATATGGTAGGTGCTCCGAGATTTGGAATAGATAAATAATAATGATAAAGACAGCACTGAAATCTTGCATCTGTAATGCACAGCATGATTTTAGATCTCTTACACCTTTAATCTTTTCATTCCGGCCTGGTCTGCTGCCGACTTGCAGTGCTATCTTCTGTAAGCTGGTTCATCTCCCTGCACCTCAGTTTCTCCACCTGTAAGACCCATAGTTGCCTTCACCTCAGGCTCTTGTAAAGGTAAAGTAGATACTTATTAAAGAATGTGTTTGGAATCAAGCTGTAGACATACAAAGGATGTCATTGTTTTTGCACGTCTTGCCCTTGGACTCCACAGCTGATCATCTTGCCAGATGGGACTATCCACAGGAGAGCACAAGCCTGAGGGTGGCTAATAATGTGTATTTCTCTGTGCCCTACATAGTTGTGCAATTCCTGGTGGCGATGGATAGCTGTAAAGACTCGTTATGTCCTGCATGAGCAGGGCTGTGCGTCCTCCTGTGTTACTGGTCAGGAAGCAGAACCCGCAGAGAGCCATGCAGTGCACACCACTATAAGAAAACTAAGTATATGAACATGTAAACTAACAGAATGATGGAAGCTGTTAAAGGAATCAAAACTGCTTTTTCATTTTAAGAAAGGAAACATTGGCATTTTTTTTTATTTTATTTTGCATAGAGATAGGATCTCACTCTGTCAGCTAAGCTGGAACTCTGGGGTTCAAGTGATCCTCCTGCCTTAGCCTCTCGAGTGGTTGGGATTACAAGTGAGAGCCACTACACCTGGCTAAGTGTTTTTTTGAGACAGAGTCTTTCTATGTTGCCGTCGGTAGAGTGCTGTAGCATCATAGCTCACAGCAACCTCAAACTCTTGGGCTTAAGTGATTCTCTTGCCTTAGCCTCTCAAGTAGCTGAGACTATAGTTGCCTGCCACAATACCTGGCTATTTTTTTTGTTGCAGTTGTCATTGTTGTTTAATAGGCCCAGGCTGGGTTTGAACCCGCCTGTCTCAGTGTGTGTGGCCAGCGTCCTACCCACTGAGCTGTGGGGGCTGAGCCACACACCTGGCTAATTTTTATTTATTTTTATTTTTTGTAGAGATGAGGTCTCAGCAATGTCTGGACTGGTCTCAAACTCCTGGACTCAAGTGATCTTCCCACCTCAGCCTTCCAAAGCCCTGGGATTATAGGTGTGAGCCACTATGCCCAGTCAGCATTTCTTTAAATAGGAACTAATGATTGTGTATGGGTTGAAAAATTAAAACCTATGTAGTACTAAACATGGCAAGCTAGAAAATGGGGAGGCAGGAAAGCATAAAACTCCAGTCTTGGTGTCCATTGATGGTGAATGAGAAATGAAGATAAAATGCCTCCGAAAAAGTGAGTCTGTCTGGAAATAGATCTGGATTTGCAGACATTCCATTTATGGGCACCTGTTTCAAAAGTAGGTCTGTGGTTTTAATAGAGGAACTTCCATAACAATCTTCTTTACATAAAAGGACTTCAATATGCTAAAGCACTGGTTTTCAAACTTTTCCATTTCTTTTTCTTTTCTTTTTTTTTTTTTTTGAGACAGAGTCTCACTTTTTGTCACCCTTGGCAGAGTGCTGTGGCATCATGGCATCATAGCTCACAGCAACCTCAAACTCTTGGGCTCAAGCTCTTGCCTCAGCCTCCGGAGTAGCTGGGACTACAGGTGCCAGCTACAATGTCTAGCTATTTTTAGAAATGAGGTCTTGCTCTGGCTCAGGCTGGTCTAGAACCTGTGAGCTAAGGCAGTCCACCTGTTTTGGCCTCCCAGAGTGCTAGGATTACAAGCATGAGCCACTTCATGGCCATTTTTCCATTTCTTTAAATAGTAAAATGCTTCTTCCTCTCTCTTCCCTCATCCCGCATCCAAAAAGGAGCAGGATTGACCAAGAATTAGGTTCTTCTAATTTTGCCATGTAAGAATTTGACCATCAAATTTATGATCATAATTACTTCATGAAAAAACAGACTGTATTATTATAATTCAGTAATTAAATAAATGATTACTGATAGCAGTATGCCCCCAACTCTGTGCTAAGTAGTGGTGATTTCATGGCAGACAAGACAGGCATGGCCCCTGCTCTGATGGAGACGCAACCAAACGAGCCAGCACAGGTGTGTGTTTGTGTGTGTGTGTTTGAACGGGCTCTGAGGAAAGGCAGGACACTGAGGTCAAGGTGAGGAGACAAGCTTGCCTTTTGGTGGCACAGTCAGGGAAGGAGTGTCTATGGAAAGGACATTTAACCTGAGACTCAAAGGGAGAGAAAGTGCTGGATATAGAAAGGGAAGTATTCCAGGCAGAGGAATCTGCCTGTGCAAAGGCCCTGAGGTGGGAAAGAACTCGCTGTGCTCAAGTTAAAAAAGAAGAAAAACTAGGACAATCACATCTCAGAGTAAAGAATGACTCTTTAGATGAAAGACATTCAGTTTAAGTTTGAGGTCTGTCTTTCTGTCTTCCTTTCTGTCTTTTTTTCTCTCTCCTCCCACCTTTGTTTGTTATTTTGTTGTGGCCTACTGCAAGTTTTCTTGGCTTAAAACTACTAGTCCTATAAGGAGGCCTATCCTTTGTGTGTGGGGAGGACAACAGGGGCTCCAGCTCTGACTTAACGGATGTCTTCCCTAACTCGGGGGTCGATGGGCCTTAAGCTTGTCCTGCCAATCCTGGAATCACTTTGGTGTCTTGGACTCTAATCTCTGTGTTGCTCAGGACCAAAGCAGACCAGAGGCGTTTGCTGCTGGCCTGAAAGTATTAATAACTTTCACGTATGTGAATAAGCTGGTTGCAACCTTGTGGTTTGGGTGAGCGGACAACCACAGGGTGTCTCACCTCATGGCCTCTGGGTTACCAGCATCTGCAGGTTCCTCCCTTGGCTTTGCTGTTTTCCCTGAAACAGGCTGGAATTGTTCCCTGGCAAAAAATGAGACTGCCTTCTCGGAGCTTTTCTGCAGGCAAGTGACCCAGAGCTGTGAGTTGAATGAATAACTCATTCACTCACATGACAGTATTTCTTGAGTGTCAGTTGTGTGCAGCTGTGTGCGTGGCACTGTGAAGGGCACCGTGGGGCATAGAGGAGTGCCTGCTGTCAGATGCCCTGGTCTGCACAGAGACATCTTTTGCCTTGGACTGTCCCCGTGTGCCTTGGCCTTTCACCTCTGCTAGGCTTAAGCTTCTGGTGGGAGGAAGCTTCTCATCTCCTTCTGTTCTGACCCCTTGACATCCTGGGTATGTGTCAGTGAATTCTGAATTATGTCACTGACTCTGAATTCATAAAGATATGGTTAGCTGGTTTTTCTCTCTGACCAATTTCAGTATCTCTTTTTGGAGGAAATTTCTCCACTCTTGCTTTTGTCTGTTTCGTGTCCTTCATTGTCATGGGGCCCCTGGGAAGCGACGGACTCCTGCCTCTCTCCCAAAGACTTGGCTTCTTCTGAATTTTTCTCCAAGTGTCAGTATACAGGCTAGTATTTTTTGTTTGTTTTGTTTTTTGAGATAGGGTCTATCTCTGTCATTTGGACTAACATGCAGGGGTGTCATCCTAGCGCACTGCAACCCCAAACTCCTGGGCTCAAGCGACCCTTCTGCTTCAGCCTCCTGAGCAGCGAGGACTATAGGAGCCTGCCACCACGCTGGCTAATTTCTGTATTTTTGTAGAGATGGGGGTTTTGCTTTTGCTCAGGCTGGTCTCAAACTCCTGGTCTCAAGGGATCCTCCTCCTGCCTTGACCTCCCAGAGTGCTAGGATTATAGGTGTGAGCCACCATGCCTGACACAAGCTAGTCTGCTTTAAAGAAGAGTTGAATACCTTTCATATATAAAATCTACGTGGTAAGGGGAAGAGGAAGAGCTGAGCAGGCAGGGGAGACCCACCTAGGGGTAGATTCTGAGAGCCCTCTGCCTCGCAGCCAGAGGAAACAGGTGTTGTTGCTATCTTGCAGAGCCGGAAGCTGAGGCCTGGAATGTAGACCTCCTTGTCTCAGGTCACTCAGCTCCTTGGTGGAGGAACCAGGGTTTGAAGCCGGGGCTTTTGCACTCCAGAGCCTATACGTCTACCACTAGACTGTAGGGTCTCCTTTCCTGTGCTGAGCTAGGTGCTCTTACAGGTTCATGGTGAGTAGTGGCTTTGAGGGATATTTGTTCCTTATTTCTCAATGTGGCCTGTGTCATCTTGATTCTCCCTCCACCTTCTGACTCTTGGCTGCTAGTTCAATTTTTCTCGCTTCTTGTCACCTCTCCTTACATCATAAAGTGGCTTTCTTTGGTGGCTCATTTATGTCTTCTTTCTATTTTTGGGGAAGCGTGGGGTTTGATGGTTTGGGACAGGTGGAGCAGTGTTTGCTGAAGGCAAACTGAAGTCCACAAAGCCGGTCTTTCTGGCTCTTTCTCCCCTTTCTACACCTCCCCCCATAGTGCCTCTCTTCTCAAGGCACCCCTGAACCCACCCAAAAGTCTGGGCTCCCAGTGCTGGGTCCATGTCCTCAGCTGAGTCCTACCTGTTAAAATTCTGTTTCAGTTTTTAACCTCAATTTCCAAAGTGCCTTTTGAAACCTGCAAGCCCTTTTCCCCCCCTCTCCCTGTCTTTCTGTACTTGTCTCTAATTCACCTTTAGTTGAATAAGTACCCAGGCAGAACTAGGATTCTTGGGAAGGGTTGTTTCTCCAGCTTTCAAAGGTCAAGGCTGGTGTCATGGTAATAGCCCTGCTGACCTGAACCTGTCTGAGGTCCTTGAGTGAAAGGATGGGGATCCCACTGCGTTT
The DNA here is from genome assembly GCA_963574575.1 of Galagoides demidoff. Lineage (NCBI taxonomy): Eukaryota > Metazoa > Chordata > Mammalia > Primates > Galagidae > Galagoides > Galagoides demidoff. The sequence continues at coordinate 13,954 of CAUYQV010163956.1, forward strand.
GCCTCCCAGAATAGGCTGGGCCTAGATGACAATGATGTGACTGCTGTGAAGGAGTCCGGGCCTCTCATTTGCCACCCACAGTGCTGCTTACCCTGCTTCCAGGTTGTTTGTGTGTCTGTCATGTCTACTTGTGTCTGTTTGGACCTACGATTAAGGAGCAGCACTTAGAGACCAAGTGCTTTGTGATCTTTTCCATCGTCCGTCTCCCTCTTCATTATCCATCTTTTTAAAAATCTATCTACACTTGGGCTTACAAACATAAACGCAGATACTTACATATTTTGCTTTGCTTGCATGAGGAAATGTACACTGGGCTCCTCTTACATATGATTCATGCTTTGTACATATATGCACAGGGGCCATGGAGCAAAATGTGTCCCTTCCTTCCAAGTTCTATAATCTGTTTTGACTGTGAGAAGAGGATCTTGAGACTTCTTTCCTAATAGCTTGTATTTTTATTGGTAATTGTGATATTTAACAGACTGAAGTAGTTTGCTAGGAATGTCTACACTCTTTCTTCTGCCCCTGTGTAAGGATAAGGAGGAACCTGGGGTTCCTGTACCCCCTGGGCTGGCTACTTCCATAAGCTAATCAATAGTTTCTGAACAAAAGAATGTCACACTGGGTAAATGGCCTCATGTGGCTGTTAACTATGGGTAGAGCACTGGGCAGAAGATACCCCAGTGTCATGGATTCCCTCTCTGAGTGACTGGCATTTGTGCCCCAGCCCCAGATAGTATCTCTTGTGGACATTAAAAGAAAGGCTCCCTTTGTATGTGAGCAGAGATGGTCCCCTGCAGAAGCTGATAGCTTGTTGCCAAGAATTCTCTTAGGGTGGCACTCATTGTTTTGGTGAATTTGCTAAGATTCTCATGCTTGCAGAGTAAGACCAGGGGTTTATAGAGCTCCCAACCTCAGCACTGTGGTATCTGGGCCAGAAAACTCTCTGTTGTGAGGAGCTGTCTTACACAATTAGGATGTTTAGTCATATCTCTGGCTCTGCCCACTAGATGCCAATAGCACTCATCTCCTAGTTGTGACAATCGCAAATGTCTCGGACATTACCAAAAGCCCGTGACAGGGCAAAATTGCCCCAGGTGAGAATCACTAGGTTAGCACCTGAGATAGGACAGCTAATAGTAACCAAAGGCTTAGAATTGTTGTGTAAAGTCAGTATAACGGTTCACATTACAAGGAGAACTGTGTGTTATGCTAACTGGGATTCTAAGGTCAATTGGTTAACCTGTTACAGCTCTAGAGGCAAACTCTAGAAAACCCAACTCTAACACTAAAATCAGTCAGGAGAATGAATTCAGCAATTCCATGGTTTAATGTGGAGTTCAGAGGAAGACTAGTTCTAGGGTTCTTAGTGGTTGTTTCATAAAGAAAGGGGTCTAGGGTCAAATGAGTTTGGGAAACATTAAAATAAAAATTCAATAAATTTCTTTATTTCAGAACTTATCAGAGGCTTTAAGATGCTAATATGAGTTATAAGTCTCCTAAATTTAATAAATAAGTCTCCTAATCCTTAATTAAGATTAACAAACTTTTTATTAAACCTCTTTGAGCATCTTTAGATTCTTCAAAATCTAAAGTTTAGCAAAATGGTTTATTATCAACAGGTTGATAAAGCTTGAGGCATCTGTCTTCATCATAGGGTACCCTCACCTGTTGGGGATGCTAGGATGGGTGCTGGCATTTTATCTTGGGATAAATTTTGCTCTTTCTTCTCTTTTTTGACTGGCCCCTCTCTTCCCTAGTGTCACCCCAGACTGTGACTTTTTGGAGATAATGTGTTTAATCTAATTGAGATCTAGCCAAAGTGACTGATTTTATTTATTTCTACACTGATTCATTATTGTGTTAATCTTACAGTTTTATTCTCAAAGGGCAAACTTTGTTTCTTATTTTAAAGTGTCTTTTTAAAATAAAAGTATTAGTGGAGGCTGAATATTTTTAGGAAGTCCTATAGACCAGGGGAAGGACTGTTTAGGGCTCATTCCATCTCTAGGAAAAGCAATGGTGGGTATTTAGCACCTGGGAAATATGAACTAGTGAATGCATGGATGGATGGTGGGTCTCATTTGAAAGACAGACCAGGATTTTATCTAACAAATATTCCACGGTGTGGCTATCTGAAACATATGTGCCTAATACATACAGTGTAGCTTCTAAATACGCATGGCTTGTAGATATAGCTTGGAAAACATTTTCTCTCCTTCCCTTACAGTCCAGATTAAACAAAATCATGACCTGCCTCCTCACCATCCAAAACAATTAAAATACCCAGATTGTCTATAGTGAATTCACACAAGGCTTGTCTGGTAGAATCCTTTCCCAGGGATCACAGTCTAAGGCAGTGGAATCTGAATTCACACAGAAATATCATTCCCTGGCTGTGTCCTGTCTCCTCTGATGGAGCCCTGGGTGCTTGCCAGAGACAGAGAGAGGGAGGGAGGAGGGCTGGAAGAGTGAGAAGAGCTGTAGCTCTAGGTAAGCAACACAAGCCTCCCAAGTTGGGCCACTTGGCCACCCGGTGGGGAGTTAGGATGGAGGGAGTTGAGATAATAGGAAGCCAAGGCGCTGTCACTGTGACCTCTTGGTTGGTAAGAGAGCTACCTGGAATGGCAGAGGAGACATTAGGGATTTAAGGATTCCCCAATATCCCCCCACCCCCAGGGATGACTTGGGGAGCAATACTAGGGACCATCTTCTATAAGTAAGTGAGAAGCACAATACTGAGATCACGAAGTTCGTGACTGAGCTAGGAATCTGTGGCATCTGGATAGATGGAGTCTCTGATACGTCCCTGCCCAATAAATGTCAGTAATTCTTGTTCACTAAAAGTCAATAGCCTTCTTGCCCACACTCATCTCCAGAGTCACCCTAGAACAGCGGTTCTCAACCTGTGAGTCGTGACCCACAGGAACTGTATTAAAGGGCTGTGGCATTAGGAAGGTTGAGAACCACTGCCCTAGAAGGTCAGTGCTGTCCTCTGGTGATACCCTAACTTGATATGTTGATTCAATGAATGATATGCATCATTCATTCACTCACCTAATTATTCATGCAAGTGATAATTAAGGTCATGGCTGTGCATTTGGGAAGACGATAGGTGTGTATCATGTATGCCAGTGCTGTGCTCAGTCTTAGCGTGCAAGATTGTTACTGGTTAATTCTCAGAAAAATCCTGAGCTAAGTATAGGTAATTGCCTGGGTTTGACAGGAAGTCTGCCTATTCTAGCTTTTTAGAAACAAGGAAACTGAGGATCTGTCACTTGGCCCAAGGTCAGTCTGCTAGTTAAGAGGCAGAGCTGGGATTTAGACCCATTTTCACAGTTCTGCATTGCCTTGGGAAAGCAAGACACACCCACGGGGAAAGTTAAATAACAACAGGAGTTACATAACTCAGGACAATAGTACAGTGGCTGTCACCAGGCAGTGAGTGAAGGATGAAATGCTAGGTGACAAAGAAAAACTGGTTGTCAAGGGAGCTTAGAAGGTGAAGTTCTTAGAGGGCTGGGTCTGGGTCATCAGGATTTGGTGGAGGTTGTGGGGCTGGACCCAGACCCTTAAGATGAGTAGAATCTGATGGACAAAAAGCAGCAGAGTGATTCCAATTTAGTCTTCTCAAAAAACACAGAAGACAGGGCGGTGCCTGTGGCTCAAAGGAGTAGGGCGCTAGCCCCATATGCCAGAGGTGGCGGGTTCAAAGCCAGCCTCAGCCAAAACCTGCAAAAAAAAAAAAAAAAAAAAAAACAGACCAACAACAACAAGAAAAACACAAAGGACATGAACATCTTTCATCTTTCTTTTTTATGAACTTGTGGTTCTCAAACTTTTAGGCCAGATGGCCAAAATTTAAGTTATTTAAATTAAAATATTTTAAAATTATGGAAGACTCCATAGAGTTTTGTTTATATGAACTACATCTATCAATATTTACCACATTAATATTAAAACTGATATTAATAGCTTTTTTAAATTACTTAATTGAAAAATAATCCCATTACATGTTAACAGGAAGAGCATATTTTTATGAAATAAACTACATTTTCCAAAACAAAAATCTTAGAAGCCTGGCACTGCTTTATATTTTTGCAAATCTCTGCAATGGCTTAAGGCAGCTGGATTCTTTTATCTGCTTTTGCATTCAGTCTGTTGTCATATCACATGTCTTGTAGCTTCTGTACACTCCTGAGAGTAGGACAGTGAAAGAGACAAAAAATGTGTTAGTATTAAAAGAGTAATTAGGACCTTGCAGACAAACTGAAAATGTCTAAAGGACCCCCCAGGGGTCTCTAGCACACACTTTGGGAACCCCTGCTAATACTTAAACCCCAGGCAGAAGAGGGTACTGAACTTGGCTAAGAACTTGGGTCTTGGCAGATCTGTCTTGGGAAATGGAAGGATGAGGGAAAGCAGATGGGTCACTGTCTTTTCACTTCCTAGAACCATCAAAGGTCTGTTCTCTGAGTTACTAACCAGGTGTGATTCAGTGGTGGGGACAATTTGGCCTATTTCCTGCTGGAGTTCTAATCTCACCTTGTGTGTGTAACAAAAGCACCTCATGGCTCCCTTCATAGAAACCCAGGAATGCATTGTAGCAGTTAGAAGATAAGTGAGCAGCATTTACTCTCTGCAGATGTTGGGAGCTAGTAGAGTTGTGAAAGGCCACTTCTGCTCTCTTGGCGCTTTTGGTCCACATGGTTTACACATGTGGTTATCCCACCCTTAGCAAGTCTTGGTAGAAAATGCTGTGACTCTTCCCTGTTAAAATATGCAGAGGGGGAAGAGAGGCCCCTGTGAGTGCCAGAATCTAGTTCATATGTGTTTCCAAGGTAGTAATTAGAGGGTGCCTGTAATTAGCCTCAGGAGTCTTCCAGGGCCTGAGGTTTAAGTGTTAATTTTCAACGCAGATGTGCTTCTGGGCATTAGGTTAAATGTGGCCTGCTTGGACCCGTTTGTTGGGAAGGTACTGTCCTTTTTCCTAACCAGTTTGCCCTGTTGATTGGTCATGATTCACCATTCCCTTATGCCCACTGGATTTTCTGCTACTCAGGACAGCTCACTGGTTTTGAGTTTAACTTTCCAACACATGTTCTTTTAATTTCTTCACGCTGTGATGACATGGGCTTCACTTAGGAGACCCTGCTTTCTCTTCCTGTTTTTGAGCAGCTTAAATAGTTTGGAATTTCCACTTACTACTCTTTGACTGCAGATTCTGGACAGTGTGCCGGCATCTCAGGTATATCCAGAACACCTCATTTTATGGTGCTTTGCTTTACTTGCTTCCCAGATATCACAGTTTTACAAATTGAAGGTATGTGGCAATCCTGAGTCAAGCAGGTCCACTGATACCATTTTTCCAATACTGTATGCTCGCTTCATGTCTCTGTGTCACATTGCGGTAATTCTTGTAATATTTCAAGGTTTTTCATTATGAATGTATCTGTCATAGTGGTCTGTGATCAGTGATCTTTGATGTTACTATTGTAATTGTTTTGGGGCATCATGAATAACACCCATGTAAGATGTTGAACTTCATTGATAAACGGTGTGTGTGTTCTGACTGCTCCACTGACCAATTGTTTCTCTGTCTCTCCCCCTCTCCTGGGGTCTTCCTATTCCCTGAGATACAACAACATTGAAATTAGTCCGGTTAATAACCCTGCAAAGGCTTTTAAGAGTTCAAGTGAAAGGAAGAGTCACACATCTTTCACTTGAAATCATAAGCCAGGAATGTTTAAGCTCAGTGAGAAAGACATGTTGAAAGCTGAGATGAGTCAAAAGCTAGGCCTCTTGCACCAGTTAGCCAAGTTGTGAATGCAAAGGAAAAGTTCTTGAAGGGGAAAAATGCTACTCTAGTAAACACACGAATGATAAGAAAGCGAAACCATATCATTGCTGATAAAGAGAATGTTTTACTGGTTATACATGTAGAATATCAAACCAGCTACAACATTACCTTATCCTAAGCAAGGCTTTAGCTCTCTTCAATTCTATAAGGCTGGGGGAAGTGAGAAAGCTTCAGAAGAAAAGTTTGAAGCTAGCAGAGGTTGGCTCATGAGGTTTAAGGAAGGAAGCCATCTTCATAACATAAAAGTACAAGGTGAAGCAGCAAGTGCTGATAGAAGCTGCAGCAAGTTGTTCAGATCTAGCTAAGATCACTGATGAAGGTAGCTATGCTAAAGAAGAGATCTTGGCTCAGCTCCTGTGGCTCAATCGGCTAAGGCGCCAGCCGCGTACACCTAAGGTGGCAGGTTCGAATCCCCAGCCCGGGCCCGCCAAACAACAATGATGGCTGCAACCAAAAAATTGCTGGGCGTTGTGGCGGGCGCCTGTGGTCCCAGCTACTTGGGAGGCAGAGGCAGGAGACTTGCTTGAGCCCAGGAGTTGGAGATTGCTATGAGCTGTGATGCCATAGGACTCTACCCAGGGGGATAGCTTGAGGCTCCGTCTCAAAAAAAAAGAAGAGATCTTTAATGTAGACAAAATAGCATTCTATTAGAACAAGATACCATCTAGGATTTTCATAACTAGAGAAGAGAACTCAATACCTAGCTTCAAATCTTCAAAGGACATGCTAACTCCCTTAGTTAGGGGCTAATGTAGTGTTGACTTTAAGTTGAAGCCAAGGCTTTTTTACCATTCCCCAAATCCTAGGCCCCCTTAAGAATTATGCTAAATCTACTCTGCTTATTTTTTATAAAGGAATAACAAAGCCTGGATGACAGCACATCTCTTTACAATATGGTTTATTGAATATTTTAAGCTCACTGTTGAGACCTACTGCTCAGGAAAAAAAAAAAAAAAGATTCCGTTAAGAATGTTACTGCTCATGGACAAGGCACCTGGTCACCCAAGAGCTCTGGTGGAAGTATACAAGATTAATGTTGTTTTTATACCTGCTAACATAATATCAATTTGGTAGCCCATGAATCAAGGAGTAATATTGGTAGCCCATGGATCAAGTCTTAATATTAAAAAAAATACATTTCAGAAGGCTATAGGTGCCATAGATAGTGATTCCTCTGATGGATTTGGGCAAAGTAAATTGGAAATCATCTGGAAAGGATTCACCATCTGAGATGCCATTAAAAATATTCATGATTCATGGAGGAATTAAAAATACCAACATTAGCAAGAGTTTGGAAGATGTTAAACTTGTAGTATTTCTGAGGTATGACTGTAGTTTTAATTTTCAAGATATATTCTTCTTGTAAAAAAAAAAAAACTTAAGCTAACAGATATGTCTGGGGGCATTTAGCTTCTAATACTATTGCCTTATTCTTTAACCCTCCTGTTTTTTAAAATGACATAGAGGTATTATAGACTGGCTACAGGATGGTAAAAAGGAAATGGAAACTAGACCCCAGGACAAACTTTGCTGCTTGTTAGCTGAGTGACCTTGGGCAAGCCACTTAACCTTTCTGGGTCTCAGTTACCTCATGGGAAGTAAGACTGAGCATGTACAGGGTGGTCATAAAGTTTTTGTGCAATTTAAAGTAGTTGTCTATTTAGTATTAGTATTCTCTAGCTCTGTTTGGTTTGAGGCTTGGCCTTACAGTTCTTATTAATAGTCTTGCCTTTTGCTGAACAAATTTTCTAGATAAAGATGTCTGCCTGCATGTATGACATAGTACAGCTCCTTATCTGATCAAGTTGAAATTACTTTTACATGACTGGACATAGTTAATCTTTATTAGGCAAATGGTGCAGTCTTCTCTGGAGGAGAAAATTATATGTATATAAGAATGGCTTACTTACCTGTTAAGGCTGCAGTTATTTATTTAGCATGAGCCAAGTGCACAGTGATATGGGAGAGACAGTAAAACCCTTTGGCAATCCTTTCATGTGGATGAGATGTGTATTGACAATAGAAAACAAGCAGGAGCAGAATGTTCTGTATGTCCAACCAATGCACCTGACTGGGAGTGGGTGTTTTTAGTGGGAGAGATCAGTGGGTTTTCATATGAACTGTAAAGGCTTCCAGGAAGAGGGGGGTTTGAACTCTGCCTTAAAGGCTAAAAGGATTAGCTTAGAAGGGAGGGAATACCAGGTAGCTTAGAGGATTTGGGCAAGCCTTTGTACAACATCTGTCATTCTGCCCAGATGTGCTGGCTATCATTTGAGCCCTGATGATTCTGTTTTCTTGCTGTTGCATTGGTCTCTGCTTCTTAGCTTCACATTTGGGGCATGTATTTTTATAGAATACCAGAAGTCTGGGAAGCCAAGAAGGAAGCTGAAGCTCTCACTGGTTTAAACTAGGCTGAGGGAGGTGTTGTCTTGTGTAAACACCATACCTCACTGTCTGTTTAAGTGTATGTTTTAAAGCGTGACTTCACATCCTTTCAGAAAGCCTTTTATATACCATCAGGGGATTATGATGATGGGTGAGAACCTACTTACTCTGTATAAATTCAAGGTACTATTGATTTTAGCTTCAAAGGGCAAAGAATCAAGGATAGGGCAAGGAGAGATCTTTCCTTTTCGTTTGAGGGGAGCTTTTTTTTCTTTTCTTTGGAGACAGAGTCTCACTTTGTCACCCTTGGTAGAGTGCTGTGTCATCACAGCTCACAGCAACCTCCAGCTCCTAGACTTAGGCGGTTCTCTTGCCTCAGCCTCTTGAGTAGCTGGGACTACAGGTGCCTGCCACAATGCCTGGCTATTTTTTTGTTGTTGCAGTTTGGCCAGGGCCGGGTTTGAACCTACCACCTTCGGTATCTGGGGCCGGCGCCCTACTCACTGAGCCACAGGTGCCGCCCAAAGAGGGAACTTTTTTTTATAGGACCCAAATTGCCTGCCTGACACCTAGATGGCCAGAAACTTCACTCTAGCAAAGCAGAGAATAACAATACAAGCAATGGCAGCTGTATCTGGCCCCTCCCCTAGACCCTGTGCCCAAGCTAGCTCACATGCTCTGCACATCACCCTCTGTGTGTGTTGCTTCCTTTGATGGCAGCAAATGTGCTATTGGGCATCGCTTTATATTTTAGTGGTAATGCCCACGTGACATTTTACATCTTTGTCACAGACTTCTAAAATGTCTGAGCTGGAAGGAACCTTAATTAAAAGCCCCTTGTTTGACAGATGGTGAACTAAAAACTCAGGTTGTTTGACTCAAAGTCCAGGTCTCTGTTAGTTCATGGTTTTTTTTTTTTTTTAATTTCAGTTTCTGAGAAGTAATAGCTACCACTTATTGAGACTCCATGCTAAGTGCTTTTCACTATGCCATTTATGTTTCATAACAACTGTATGAGGAAGATATTGTCATCCTTCCTCAAGGTTAGAGGAGTTGAGAAATGTGTTCAAAGTCAGTGTTAGTATGTAATGGTGCAGAGATTGACTCAGTATGCGGTGACTCCTAACCAGTGCTGCACTGGACTTTCCAAGTAAGGCTTTCTCTGTTCCCACTTCTTTCATGCTTCCACCCCTATTTTTTTTTCCACTGCCCCACCAGGAACCTCTACTTGCCAAGGTAGGATTCTGCCCATGGCTACCATGATGACTTAGAAACCTGGGCTCTAAGCTCCAAAGCCTTGTTTAATGGTTTAGAGTCCTTATCCTGATACCATCTCACTTATATATCAGGAGCCCGTGGCTGCTTAATTCAGATAGGGCAGTGAGGGACACGGTGAAGTCTGTTCTTACATTGGCTATAGGAAACTGAGCAAGATAGAATGTGGATGGAAGTCTCCATGAAATCCATCTTCAATTCAAGAGCATGTCCACTTAACAGGGGTCAGTTGCATCGTCTTTATCAACAAAGAATATGATCCTGGTACTCTTTTAGGACTGTCAGTGCAGATATGATACCAAGGCAGCTGGGGGGATCCAGCCTCTACTATATGCATTTGTATGCCCCCCTTTCATTCTTTTTTCTGTTTTCCTTCTCCTCTTCCTACAGCCATGGCTGAAGGACGTAACTCATGCCTTTTGTGGCTTTGATTGCTGATTCCTGGCTTATGTGAAGTTTTACACAGTATTAAAGAGGTCTGTATAGTCAGGAATGGAGCTACTTTTGAATCTGTAAAAGAGATTCTGAGTTGTTCTTGGAGGCTTCGTTGTCCATTAGGGCTTATTTTACACGTTTGAGCAGAAAATATTCCATGGTACATTGGTAGTCTAATTAATCGGCCTGCACGCTGACTCTAATTAGGCCAGAGTCGGTGCTAGGGACTTCAGTGGAGTCACAAAGTGACCTCCACAACGAACTTTGCAGGTTGAAGAACTGGTGCTTGCCAATGACTTAGGAATCTACCAACCTGGAATCCAGGGATCCAAAGGTCTAGGAGTCCAACTGGGTTCTTAGAGAGGAACACATCAATATAAAGGAGACCTTTGGTTCATGGGCATAGTTTGCACTTTTTTAAAGGATAGGGTTATAATTTTATAGTTCAGTGACACTGACAAGAATGAATGCTTTGAGTCCCTGGGTTCACTCAAGAAAAGAAGAAGAAAAATGAAAACCATGTATCAAGAGATCAGCCCTGGGGGGGCAGGTCATGTTGCTTAGGACATGGAGCCTAGAGAACCGTTTGGAGCTTAACAGAGCATGGCAGTTTTAACTGTCAAGAGCTGTTGGTTTCTTTTCTGTGTCTGAAGAGACACATCTCCCAGAAAGTTTCCATTAAGGCAAAATTAACTTTGTATGTCTACCCCAGCAGATCATAGGTGACAGAGAGCTGTTATTTGTAAAACTTTTTAAAAATAAATTTTTACGTTTGTGGAATGTGACCATGATATGCCTCAGCTTTTTCTAAAAGGAAAACAAATCCCCTGGTGTGACAGCAATGTGGAGTGTGTTGAACATTTGGAGGTAGGTGAAGGAAACATGAGTGTGGAAATGCTGGGAGCTCAGTGCTTTTGAACCTGAGAAAACTCTTGGGGAGAAGGCAGCTGCTGTGCAGATGGTTTAGAGACTGGAGAGTTTTAAGGCCAGTTAATTTCCATGCCTAGTTAGCACTTGCCTTTGTTTTTAGAGAAAAGGGTGTTTATAGCTAGTGTCAGGAGAGTGATGTTTGGCTTATGTGAGGGATGCATGGTCATTGCCTATGCTTATGTGTGATATAAGGATGGGGGCTGCTCGCTGTAGAGACTGCCTGCCTTTCACAGTTCAGCCTCTTGGGTTCAGAGCATTCACTGAGAGCAGCTCCATTCCCTGTAGTTTTCTGGTCAGTATTTAAGAACTGTCAGTTCTATGGCCCAGGTAGGTTTGATGCATAACGTGTGGCCTGATAGAGATGCCCAAGAGAGGTGGAAAGAGAGTGTAATGTCAGACTAATATACATTTGCTGGAGATTTTTCATTGGTTGAGTGTCATCAGGAAACTAGAAGTCAAGTTCCCTTCCTTAGTTCTCATTTTCTCATGAGAGAAAGAGACTCAGCAACATTAAGTGTCTTGATCATGATTATGTAGTTACTAAGTGGGAAACTTAAACCTAAAACTCAAGGGAGGATCTTCTGAACTCCTGGACCTTTTCCTCTTCCAGGCTTCCATCTGTGATGTAAATTAGACTTTGGGAATGACTGTCTACTCCACAGAATACCTTTCCTGCAGTCTGCCACAGGCCTGAAATTCTACCCTTAGAAAGTCTTCTCTGAAACTTAAGCCTTATTATGACGAGGTTAAAATACAGGTGTCCTAGAGAAGGACCACACCATCTTATTAGTCCTTTAAAACATCAGTGTAAATGAAATTTATGTGAACTTTACTTGGGACAGACTGTCCTTGGAGGGGAGGAGAGAATATTGGGGTCCTAGACATCCTCAGGCAGGCAGAGGGCTCCATGTGGGGAGCCTGAGGACAGATATATCTCAGGGCTTTGGGTGAGCCCTGAATGCTGCTGTAAATACATTCTACCGAGGCGGATGATGTTAAAATATTTGGATATATTGGCATCAACTCAGAAGGCAGATTTATGTTTCACAGTACCTATCATATAACAATGAGATTACCAAACCATGAAATATAATATTATTGGTTATTGCTCAGGTTAAATAGACTTATTCATTCATTGATATCTGCCTCTTTGAAAAAAGTTTCAGGCCAGTCTATATTGTTATATCTTTTATGATTGGCTTATTTTAAGCAGTAGTAGTAGTATAACAATAACAGTTATAGTATCTTTAATGCCACTTTTTCCAGAAAGTCTTCCTGGATCCCCCGAGTCAGGCTATGTGCACCCTTCTTTGTGCTCCTGTAGTATCTTTCCTGCCTTTCCCCTACTCAGCACCTTGGACACCATTTGGTATTTTCCTGTTTATTTGCCTGTCTCTTTCATTATCTCTCTCAAATAGGATTTCTCATCAGGACCACAAAACAAAAAATAACACGAGTGACTATTTTCTCAATCCTCCTAAGGATGGAACATGATGTACAGTTTTAGATGAATAGGCGAGAAGTTAAATCATTATAATTAATAGATGCCCTACATCGGGGGTTGGCAACTTTCTCCCTAAAGAGCCAGGGAATAAATATTTTTGGCTTTATGGGCTATACAGTCTCTGTCAGATTAACTCAGCCCTACCATTGTAGCACAAAAGCAACCATAGACAATACAAATAAATGAAGTTATTTATAAACATAGGCAGTGGCTGAGATTTGGCCCTGGGCTGTGATTTGCTGCCTTATTGGGAAGTGGGGCTTACTCCCCTTTGGTTAAGGAAGTACTAGGTTGACTGACTGGGAGCTCCCTGTGGACCGAGATTCCAACTTGCTCATCACCTTTTTCCTGGTAGTTGGCCCTGTCCTGGTTGATAGTAAGTGCTCAACAAATACATGTAGTAGTTCGTAATCACTTATTCCTTGAATGAATATTCAAGGAGTATTTGTTGAGTGCCTGCTCTGTTCTAGGCATCATTTTTTTTTTTTTTTGAGACGGAGCCTCAAGCTATCCCCCTGGGTAGAGAGCCATGGCATCACAGCTCACAGCAACCTCCAACTCCTGGG
>CAUYQV010163958.1:0-33457 GCA_963574575.1 Galagoides demidoff
GCGCCTGTGGTCCCAGCTACTTGGGAGGCGGAGGCAGGAGACTCGCTTGAGCCCAGGAGTTGGAGGTTGCTATGAGCTGTGATGCCATGGCACTCTACCCACGGGGATAGCTTGAGGCTCCATCTCAAAAAAAAAAAAAAAGAAAATCTGTTTTTCCATTTACAGAAGCAATATAAAATTTTTCTTTAAATAAATGTATGTACTTAAACAAAAAAGTGAACTGATTTAAAGAAAAATATTAAGAAAGAAATAAGAGGGCAGCGCCTGTGGCTCAGTGCGTAGGGCACTGGCCCCATATACTGAGAGTGGTGGGTTCGAATCCAGACCCGGCCAAAGTGCAACAAAAAAATAGACAGGCCTTGTGGCAGGCGCCTGTAGTCCCAGCTACTAAGAAAGCTGTGGCAAGAGATCACCTGAGCCCAAGAACTGGAGGTTGCTGTGAGCTGTGATGCCACAGCACTCTCCCAGGGCGACATAGTGAGACAGAGTCACTAAAAAAAAAAAAAAAAAAAACAGAAAGAAAGAAATAACAAAGATGGCACACGCAGATCATCAAGGTACAAATACATGTATGTATGTCATAAATGATCAGACTTGACAAATGTAACCTTCCCCCCAAGAACTCTTCAAAGTGAAGCAGGCGAATGGTATTTTTCGGATGAAGACACTGAGGACTGAGGAGCCCTGTGGCCTGGAAGATATAGCATCAGATGGCAGAGGGTGAGGCTGCCAGGTAATGAAGCTCTTTCCATAGTAAGGACCCAAGATGCAGACAACCACAAACAAGGGGAGTTTGTTTGGGGCATAAAGGGAACAGAAATCCTGACAAATGGTCAGTAGCCCCTCAACATAGGAGTTTTTCTCTACTGGGAGCCCAGGCTCCCTTGTTCATGAGGGTCAGCTCCTGCCTACCTTTTCCTTGTCTTCATACACCTGTTTCTTGAGTTCAGCTGCCCAAGACTGAGAGGTGATCTGATTGGCTCGCTCAGGTCTGGCCTTACCAATTGGACAGAGCTTTGTGCCAAGCCACCTCATAGGATGCTGGTCAGCCTGTGGGTGGGCTTCTGCTCAAGTGCCCAATAAGCTGTGAGCAGTACCTATAAGGGTAGGCACTGAGCACCCCCCAGGTCAGAGTTTGCTGGGGCAGGGTCCATGTCTTCCTGGGGCAGGAGGTTGGCACAGCTGTCACAGTGCCATCACAGTGTGATCAGTGCAGGAGCAGAGGAAAGAGAAGTTGGGGACGGGGGGGTGCGGTAGTGGGAGCGTGAGAAGGAAAGAACCAGCTGTGTGAGAGAGGAGGACTACAAGGCAAGGAGATGAGCCTGTTGCAGGACCAGGCATGCAGCAGCTCTGTCTCTCCGAGCCCAGGAAATGTGGTGTCAGAGAGTTCATTAATTCATCCAAGGAATACTATACAGTGCTGCCCAGTGAACTGCCCTCCTGGAGGCCAGTGTGCTAGTCCCTAGGCTGCAGAGGAGACCCTTCTGTGGAGGATGCAGTGGGAGGGGCCCAAGCATGGGTTCCCCTTGGCAGCATCAGAACCCGCCAATGGGAGGGGGCTGCTGCCTGGGCTGCTCAGACTCCAGCGTTTGCTTTTCAGCAACTTCCTTTATGAGTCTGTGAGGCCACTGTGGAAAAGCTCCAGCAGGTGTCCACTTGATGGGAGATTTATGTCCATACCTGAGCCACAACCTTAAGGATGCAGCAGACAAACATTCTGAGGTCCTAGAGATCCCAGGGGACACGTGACAGGGCCTTTCTCTCCAGCCACCCTGGGGCCCCGGGAGTTCCTCCTTCCAGCACTGACACGGAAGTTTGGGCAGTGCTCCCCTCCAGGGGAAGCAGAACTGGCACCTGAGGATAAAGGAAGCTGATCACCTAAATGAGGGACAGGCACACGAGGCCAAGGGAACAGCACATGCAAAAGTGTGGGAGCATGAGGGAGCTCCAGGTGGCTCAGGTGGACTGTTGTGAGGGTTCCAGAAAGGTATGTCCCAACCTGCTGCCATGATGCTGGAGAGGCAAGTACCGAACCAAGAAGTGACGCTGAGGGTGGTAGGGAGCCATGACAGGGCTCTGAACGGGGGAGAGCAAGCCATGTTTGTGTTATGGAAAGCGTACTCTGGCTGCCCTGTGCAGCATGGGGGGGATGGGGTGAGGCTGGAGTAGGGAACCCAGGGAAGAGATCATGGCAAAGACGCCTGGAGAGCCACAAGGGCTGATATCTGCACATCAACATGGGGCTGGCGGATCAAGGCCCCAAAGAAAAAGTACAGGGGACTTGGAGATTAAAGGGGGAATTAGGGTGTCAACTTCACTGCAACCTCCACCCCACAATTTCTGGCTTGGGCAGCAGGACCAAAGAACAGCAGTTGAGGTTTGGAAGTAGATAGGCGGAGTGTGCAGGGCTGGAGGGTCATCTGGGTGGAGATGTCCAGGAGGCAGCTGGACACCAACTTCCCTCAGCAATGGACAAGTCTTGAGAACAGAGACCTCAATTGGGCCCCCTTCAGGCCTGGGGTAGCAGCAGGCAGTTTCCTGCCTCCCACCCCTGGCCATCTGCCTACACCAAGTGAGCCGGGTCCTGCTCCTGGAGTTCTTGGAGAGACAGGTAAGCATCAGTGATGGGGCTCAGGGAAGAGATAAGGGCCCTGCCCTGGCCCTCCCCAGGAGGGCTGGCCCAGGGGAAACTCGCCCCCTCTCCAGGGCCAGGAGCAAGGACCTCCTCCCCAGCCTCTCCCAGCGCCAGCTCTGGAGAGGACTGGAAATCCACCAGGTCAGGAGCTCTTGGGGTAGGAAGCCTCGGGGGTTGAAGAGCCCAGTGTCCAGGGACTCCCTCCTGCAGGGAGGGGGGCGGCCTCTCTTCATTAGCCCCACTGCCCCTGAGGGCAGTATTTGGGGGTCTGGGACCACTGAGGAGACTGGGGGAGAAGAGCAGCAGGTCTTCCCCAGGAGGGAAGGTACAGTAGGCATCATCATCCCCTGACCAAGGATGTAGGGGCGGGAGGGGAGGCCCTGTGGGCACCCCAGGCCCAGCGTCCTCGAGCTCCTCCTCTGTGCAAGGATCATAAGTAAAGTACA
This sequence comes from Galagoides demidoff, assembly GCA_963574575.1. Classification (NCBI taxonomy): domain Eukaryota; kingdom Metazoa; phylum Chordata; class Mammalia; order Primates; family Galagidae; genus Galagoides; species Galagoides demidoff. The sequence continues at coordinate 3,082 of CAUYQV010163958.1, forward strand.
CCTGGCAGGCCTCGATCTCCAAGGCATCCGGGAGGTGGAAGAAGAAGTAGCCCTGGTTGGTGAAGCAGCTGGTGAGCGAGTGGCCACTGGTGGAGGGCGAGGGCGAGGTCATCTTCTCCTGCTGCAGCAGCAGCAGCTGGGCAGCCTTGGTGTCCCTCTCCAGCACTTCCAGTGGGGAGATTTCAGGCGCTGGGCCGCCAGGGCTGAAGGAGGATGAGGGGAAGGGTGATGAGAGCCACTTCTGCAGGGATAAAGGCCAGAGGTTAGAGGGGACCCCCTTCATATTCAACAAAATTCCTAACTTCTCTTCCTCCTCCAGCAATTAGCCCAGAGCTTCCCCCTCCAGGAAGCCCTCCCTGACTGTACCCTCCACGTGCCTGTTGCCAGCTCAGAGAACATGGCCAGGAATGATCTAAGAGTGACTGTGTGAGTCTGTGGCCCCTCAGCATGAGGACCAGGCCTGCTGGCTCTCTGATCAGGGCCCAGTAAGTGTATTTCAGAAAAATTGATGGACCGGCAGAGAAACACCCTGGTTCCCTGTCCAGGGTGAGGTCCAGGGTGAGTTCCTGGGCCTAAGCCGCTGTCTCACACACACATGCACACACAGCTCCCTGAAATCTGCCTCCCCCTCCCAAAGTAGGAGTCATGATAGAAAAGAATGGGCCAAGAAAGAGACAGAAAGGGCACACGGATGATGGCAGAAGGACTGCTAGCCAGCTAGGGAGAGAGGGGAAGCATGATTGCAACACTGGAGCAGGGGGCAGAGGGCACTGCCTGGTGATAGGCAGAGCATGCAGACAGAATAGGGAGATGCCAGGTCTGTGGCCAGCGCTGGTGCCCAGGGACTCACTGGACTCCCTCAGGGCTGCGTGTGGTCAGCCACTTCCTGGGCTTGAGCCTCTGCCCACAGGGCCTGGACTGGGGCCCAGGAGAAACTGGGGCCCATTCACCACACTCTCACACTAGCACGCACACACCTGCATCCCTTGGTCAGGGTGGCAGGCTCTATGGCTTTGGAACTGGGGTCCCAGGTGCAAGAAGATGGCCCCCTCTAGGCCAGCTTCAAGCCCCAGACACATGGAGCCTCCCAGGGCTTCCTTGGGATACCCTCCTCATACTAGGCTTGGAGCAAGCGTCTAGACCCAGGACGACCTCTTAGAGAGATGGAATGGCTTCTGGCTCTGCAGAAAGGGCCCTATCCCCACCTCAAATTGGACTAGGCCCATAGACGACATCTGATGATGTACCTGGTCCAGCTTCCAACTAGTTCCAGTGACAGAATCCCTTCTGCCAGGTTTCCAACACATGGTCAGCCAAGGCTTGCTTGGATACCATTATTGATGGGGACCTCACTGCCTTCATTGCTAATAGAAGGATGTTAAGTATATACCTTCCCCCATATCAAGAGTACTACCGGGAAGAGATCTTTAGTCTTAGGAATTTTTCAAAGAATTCTCAAAGGGGCCATTGATTAGTCCTGTTAGGGAATTGCAAAGTTGGCACCTGATGCCTCTGTCCCAGCGTGGCCGTCTAGCCCCTCTCCTCCTGACATCCCTCTGCTCCCTCTCAATCTTAGGAGCCTAGAGTGGGTCAGGGTGGTAGAAGCAGCCCCCCACTGCGCTGCCCTTCCCTCTTACTGCTTCCTGCCTGGAGCAGGTGTGGGCTGGGGGAGGGGAAACAGTAACTCAAAGTGGAGCTTGGAGTGTTACTACTCCAGGCACCTGCACCTTTCAAATGAATCAGTGTTGCGTGACTTGAAGTGGCTAGAGAACTGGTTAGTATCTGTGCCCTGGAATTTCGGGCAGAGGTTAGGGAAGCACTGACCCTACAGAACCCATCTGCACAGGCAGCCCTGCTGGGTCAGCAGACTGGTGCATGGTTCCAGCAAGGGTCCCTTGAGCTCTTAGTATGTGCTGGGCAAAGCTCTCAGGGAAACACAGGTAGTAGTGGTTTTCCTCCCCATTTATAGATGAGGCAACTAAGGCACAGAGAGTTCTATAACCCCTGAAGTTACACAGCCAGAAAATAGTGGAACTGGGATTAGCCGCCAGGCAGTCTGGTTCAGGTGGAAGCTTCCAGAGCTGGGGAAGGGGCCCGTGCCATCCACGAGGCAGCTTCAGCATTTTGTCTCCTCTCACAAAGTGCAAAACTGGCTACTCACACACCACCTCCCACCCCAGTCCCACTGCTGCCACCGCTGTCCTCCAGCCCCCGCCTCCTACCTGGAAATCTCCTCCATGCTCTGAGCTCAGCTGGGAAAAGAACTCCGAGGGGTCTGGGATGTGACACTTCAGAAACTTCTTCAGCCTGAACAAGGGAGAGGAAAGAAGGAGGAGGATAAGAACAGGACGGGCCACAGGGCCCTGCCGTCATCCCCACAGCTCTGAGGGCAGGGCATCAAGCCATGCCACATTTTACTCATTTACTCAGCCAATATTGGTCAAGTGCCACTAGGGGAGAGTGCTGCGCTGGGCGCTGGACACAAGAATGGCCAATAGAGAAGGTCCTTGCTCTCAAGGAGTTGACATTCTGCTGGGAAGACAGACACAAAGCCAGGGTGCCACATTATCACTCATTCTGCTGAGACGGAGAGCAGAGTGCTGCATAAGACCAGGAGGTGGGGGTCAGCGTGTGAGGCAGTGTACGGGGGACCACACAGCTAGAGCAGCCAGGGATGGAGATGGCTGGAGCAGCATGAAGCAGGAGGTGGAAAGTAGCAGAAAGACCTAGTTATAACAGCCATGGATGGTGGTTTAGGTTGTGCACTGCTCAAGGTCGTTTGGCTTTCTAGGGTACAGATGGTGAGTGGGGCTGCACTGCAGCCCATGTTCTGCTTGCCATGTTGGGTGCCCAGGACCTATATGCATCTGCCTAGAGACAGGGATACCATTTTCTGATTTGTTCCAAATAATGAGGCCCTCAAGATTCAGGATATATTCCAGGTGCAGGGGGCAGCCTCTGAAGAGCATTAAAACAGGGGAGTGGCAGGGAGCGAGGATGACAGTCAGGAGGGCAGTTAGGAGGCTACTATAGTCATGCAGGTGACAGAATCTCTCCCCCTGTCTGGGAACAGGAGCATTCAGACAGGCTCCCTTGAAGGACTGCATAGTGCTGAGTAGATAGAGAAATGCCTGTCTTCTTGGAAGAAAAGGGGAAAGCAGGGCTCTGAGTAATGCTCACAACCCCACACCAGGAAGGCTGGTCCTCATTAGTACTGGCTAGTCCTTGCTCTCAAGTTGACCTTGGACAGGTCAGCTGACTCCTCTGGCCCATCCTGGCACCAGTTAAAGGGAATGGCAGCCCCTGACTCACTGCCTTCCCAGTGCTGTGGAGTCAAGGGAGATGATGCAGGTGGGCCCACTTTCTAAACTGTAAAGGGCTGTCTCCCCTCCTGAGAGGACCAGTGTCCCCTGGGTACAGGTGTTACTTCCTCACCACCCTGCCCTCTAGCAGGCCACTCTCCACAGGACAGCTCGAGCTACGGCCAACAAAGCCGACCATATTCACTCCTGTGGAAAGCCTCCCATGGCTGCCTCGCACACAGCTCCAAGTCTCACCACGGCCTTGAGGCCCCGGAAAGCCTGACTGCTGCCCATGTGTCTATCCCACAACGCCTTCTGGTCTCCAGCATCCTGCTCCTGGAATGTTCCTCCCTCCTTTCTGCCCAGGCCCTTTGCGCATTCTGTTCCCCTGCCTGGGGTGTCCACACTGTCCCCTCCACCCCACCTGGTGAGCTCTTCCTTCATATTTCAAGAAAATCATCACTTCCTCAGGAAAAGCACCCCTGGGCACCCCCAATCCAAGGCTCCTCGCCCTGTTGTCTGCTTTTAATCCAGTCAGCCCTCTGTGTCTGTGAGTGTGCATCTACAGATTCAACCCACCTTAGATGGAAAATACAAGAGAACCTCTGTAAGTTGACCACCGAAGGGACTGTAACAAATGGTTCAACACACAGAGGTGGTCACTAGGCCCGCTGTACTGATGTGTACATGTGGTGCATGTCCATTCTACAAAAATTAGGTCAACTTAAGGAGGTGGCCAATGTAGGGAGGTGGTCAGAGGTTCCACTGTACTCAGAAAATGAAAAAAACAAAATAGCAATGCAACAATAAAATATTTTTACAAATTTGAAAACTACAGTATAACAACTATTTACATAGCATTTACATTGGATTAGGTGTTATAAATAAACTAGAGATGATTTGAAGTGTATGGAAGGATGTGCATTGGGTATGTGCAAATACTACACCATTTTGTGTCAGGGCCTTGAGCACTCACTGGCTTTTGGTATCCTCAGGCAGTCCTGGAACCCACCCAGGCCCTGTGGATACTGAGGGACAACAGTACACTGGCGCTGTGCTTCACAGCCTAATCACAGCCTTGCCTCTACAGACAAGTGTGCTTAATAAATAAGTATCTGCCCTTCCCCACTGGGCTGTGCCCTCCACATGCCTACGGCTTGCCTCTGTGTTCCTAGCACTTTATGCTATGCCTGGCACGGGGCTGGCACTCAGAAAATAAAGGAAGGAATGAATGAATGTCCAGACCTAGACGGACCCATGAGGAACCATAGACAAAGACAGCTGATGTGTGCATGGATACATCCCTGAGTTCTGAGGGTAGTGCTCCACCCAGGGCCCTGGGGGGCTCCCCCACCCACTCCCCTATGGCTGGTTCCATGGGAGAGGCCAGGTGCTGGGTAGACATACAAGCCAGTAAAGAGGAAAGAACTCTCTTACCAGGGCCCGATGGCCTTGCAGTTGACCAGCAAGCAGACTAAGACGATGAAGCACATGGTACTGATGAGGCTCCCAATGATGTGCCGGATCCAAGGGAAGGGCGGGGTCTCCTTCCTGGGGGCTGCTCAGGGGCGGGAGGAGGAGCAAGGAGAGAGTTAGAGAAGTGTCCCCCCTCACCCCGGGTCACTCAGCACCCTGTGCTCCAGCCTGGTGCCATGCCCTGCCCGTTATCAGAGCCCTGCCAGGCAGGTGTGTGCTTGGGGACTTAGGGGCTTGGTTCTGCTTCGGTTCTGCCTGGGTTCTCTGGGAAGCCAGATTTGATGCTAAAATGACATGAACAGTGGCATTCCAATAGCACTTCAGGCTGCAGACAATTCCAGGGGCCCACCTGGCAGCCTGGGCTCCACCCGGCCATGCCTCTTCCTCTGTGCACCACATAGGGAACCCGAGGGCTCGCTTGAGCTGGCACTCAAACTGCAGTGTGATGAGGGACAGGTCACCCAGCACATCTGCTGCATCATGTCTTCATCACAGCAGCCCTGCCCTGGTGTCACGGTACTCATTTCACAGATAAGGCTGACAGGCGAAAGCAGCCACCCCCAGCCCTGGCAGAAACTAGGAGTTTGAGGTTTCAGGGTGGAAAAAAGTGAAAAGAGCCTTTCTGCCCAACTCCCCTAACTCGCAAAGCCATGGGCAAGTCCTATCCCCTCACTGAGCCCCTGTTCCCATCTGTAAAGGGGGTCTCTGCAAGGTCCCAGGAGCTAAGGAGAGAGGATGGAGGTGAATGCTGCACCCTCCAGAAGGGAGGAACAGGGTAGCACTTCCCCCGCCCACCCCCCCAGTGGCTCCTGAGTCACAGAGTCACACCCAGAGCACCCACTCCCGCATGAGCACCTCCCCACCCATGCTGCCCACTGGTACCTGCAGGCTTTGTCCTAAAATCCACAGGCTGGCTCCAGGGGCTCCACAGCTCCACCTGGTGCTGGTCATCTGGCTGGCGCCTGACCCGTACCTGAAGCTCATAGTGGGTGTCTGGGGTGAGTGTCTCCAGGCAGATCCACTGCTGCTTCTGCTTGAGGGCCAGCAGGGGGGCCTCCTGGGGTAGAGACAGGGCTGTCAGGGCAGGTAGGTCCCCACTGCCCGCCTCACCTCCAATGGGCAGTCTGGGTTGGTTAAGCAAAGCAGCACCCCCATTGATCTATACTCTGCACTGGCCACACCCCCTCCTTCCTTCCTACCCAAAGGCTCCCTGACCCCTGGGGTTGTCCTGAACCCTTTCCCCCTACCCATTCCCCACATCCCAAGCTGTCTGCTGATCAGCTGGTTCCACCTCTGGAACTATTCTGGACCCCTCTCCTGTCCTCCCCGCCTGACCCCAGGTCTGAGCTGGTGCCACCTCGCAAGCCTGCAGCCTTTGCAGTGCCTGGGCTCTCTGTTTGGAAAGGCCTCCCTAGATCTTTGCAGGGTCAGCTCCTTCTTGATGCCCTGATCTCAGAGAAGCCTCCCCTGGCTCCCCTGCCCCCGAGTCTGAAGTAGCCTGGCCTGGTCACTCTTGAATACCTGATCCCATCTTATACTCTTTTTTTTTTTTTTTTTTGAGACAGAGCCTCAAGCTATCCCTCTGGGTAGAGAGCCATGGTATCACAGCTCATAGCAACCTCCAACTCCTGGGCTCAAGCGAGTCTCCTGCCTCAGCCTCCCAAGTAGCTGGGACCACAGGCGCCCGCCACAACGCCCGGCCATTTTTTGGTTGCAGCCATCATTGCTGTTTGGCGGGCCTGGGCTGGGGATTCGAACCTGCCACCTTAGGTGTACATGGCTGGCGCCTTAGCTGATTGAGCCACAGGCGCCGAGCCCCATCTTATACTCTTGATGGAACTTATCAACATCCCACAGTCTCCTGTGGATGTGTCTGCTGCTGTGTAACCCCAAGTGTGAATTTCCCAAGAGTAGGATGCTTGTCAGTCTCACCCTCCACTCTCTCCCCATCATGTAGCACATAGTAGGTGCTCAGCAAGTCCCTCTTGCGTGAACCATGGAGCGAATAAAGGAATGAGTAAGTGAATGAATTAGCAATGGACGCCCATGAACGTGGAGCACACTGGATCGGAAGTGGGGAGGGGTAGCTTCCCAGGAAGGAAGTTGCCCCCAGTGTCAGCCTGGAATCTGCCACCAGCTGGATCCCCAGGGCATGTGGAGAGCAGTACAGAAAGAGCAGGGTGGACTCAGCACCCACTGTCCACCTGGGGCTGACGTGCCTCTCTGAGATGAGGCTGGACAAGACAGGACAGGACCCAGGCCAGCACAAGAAAGAAAAATCAGGGCAGGTGAGGACTGCACCACATACTCACCTCCCAGCTGGCGTCTGGAGACCGCGTCCGGACCTCAAATTCCAACCTGCTTTCAATGTAGTGGGAGATCTGGGAGATGGCCCAGGTTATGTTGCAACTGTGGGTCCCCACACGGACGACTTTGAGAGATGCTGGAGCCATCAGGCGAACTGGGACAGAAGAAGGGAGAGGTGACCGGTTCACAATGACCCACCTCCACGTTGGCACCTGCCCTTCCTTCTCCCATGTGCTCTACCCATGTACCCCCAGCCTCAGGGCCCACTCTCCATTTTAATCCAGGGCTCTGCTCAAACCTCACCTGTTCAGAAGAGACCTCCCTGCCCACCCACCACTCTCTAAACCCCTCGCCTGTTTTATTTTTCTTCTCAGCACTTTTCGCCACCTGACATATTAAAACACATAGTTTGGATTCATTTTTGTCTCCCCCACCAGACTGTGAGCTCGTTGAGGACAGAGACATTGCTGTCTGCCCTGTGTTGGTGCCTGGAACATTGCCTGATACTTGATGTACTATCTGCTGAATGAATGAATTAGGGCATCCTTCCTCTGAACTTAGAATTGACCTAGGAGTTTTATATGGATCGTGACTTTTATTTTATTTATTTTTATTTTTTTATTTTTGTAGAGACAGAGTCTCACTTTATTGCCCTCAGTAGAGTGCCGGGGCATCATACAGTTTATGCAACCTCCAACTCCTGGGCTCAGGCGATTCTCTTGCCTCAGCCTCCCGAGTAGCTAGGACTATAGGCGTCCACCACAATGCTCGGCTATTTTTTTGTTGCAATTTGGCCGGGGCTGGGTTTGAACCTGCCACCCTCGGTATAGGGGGCCAGCACCCTACCCACTGAGCCACAGGTGCTGCCTATGACTTTTATTTATTTATTTTTAAAATTTCTTATAGCATAACTGTGTACATTAATGCAATCATGGGGTACATTGTGCTGTTTTCATATACATTTTGAAATACTCTCATCAAACTGGTTAACATAACCTTCATGTCATTTTCTTAGTTATTGAGTTAAAATGTTAATACTCTGCTTTTAGAAAGATTCACTTGTACCCTTGTAAGATAAACCATAGAGGTGACCTCACCAATCACCCTCCCTCCCCCCATCTACCCCTCTCACCTCCTCCTCCCACCCCCTTCCCATATTCCAAGGCTATAATTAGGTTATGACATTCCTATAAAAGCTATGAATTAGTTTCAGACTTTTATTTTAAATGTGATGATTATAACACTTTATGATTCTGAAGGTAAATTGATCCAAGTTTCTCTAATTCTGAGGCTCTGTAGAGCCACACAAATAGTAAGTGAATGTGTATGATTACTGACTACACACTAAGCAGTTTCTGAGCCTGGGCTCAGAAATGCCTTACAACAAGCCTGTGCAGTAGGTGACTCCGATTATCCCTATTCGGTAAATGAGGAAACTGAGGCTCAGATATGTTAAATGGTCTAGCAGTCAGATCACGTCCAGTTGAGGCAAGCTGCATTTAGAACCCTGCCTGGATCTCACTTTCTCTCCAGCCTCTTCCCTAGCCTGGAGATGTCCCCTAAGATCCAAAGGTGGGGGGAGGCACTTAGTCATTCAACAAACCTTCCTAGAGCATTTTCCTGATCAGATCTAGTGTTGTTTGCTCAGAAAGGAAACCCATGGATGGCAGACACTCTGCCTTCAAGAGCTCACAACCCAGTGAAGGAGATAGACCTACAATCAGAAAGTGACAACCTGGGACATGAATTCCCTGAAAGAGGAAGTACAAAGGTCTGGGGTGGTCTAGGAAGGTCTCCTGGAAGAGGTGACTCTTCACTGAGTCTTGAAGGGTAAGTGGGAACTTTCCAGGTGAAAAGAACCTTTCAGGCAGTGGGACCAGTATGTGAAAAGGCTCCGAGGCATGGATAGGCAAGGTGAATGTGGGGAGCTGGATGGAAAGAAGAGGAGTGCCAGGTATGGGGAGCCTGAGTGGCCTTGAATTCCAGGGTAAGAAGCCAAGACTTCATCCTCAGGGAAACGGGCAGTGAGCTGATTAGATGTGAGTATGGAAGTTGGTAGAGAGAGAGACCAGAGCACAGAGGATCCCAGAGGCAAAGGCAGCCCTGCCCCAGCCCACCCTGGCTTCCTCACTCACGGTTATCAAAGGGCTTGAAGTCCTTGCTCATCACCGTCCTTTCATGGCATATTACCTTCAGGTTAACGATGTCAGATGAGGTCAGCTTCTGAGACTGCAGGGACAGGAGGGCAGAGATGAAGCTGTCAGCAGCTGGGGGCAGCCACTGGTGAGGATAGGGAAGGACAAGAGCCCCTACATGCCACCACCATACAATGCAAGGATGGCAAATGTTCTCTGTAAGTAGTGACTATTTGTAGGCCATGTGTCCTCTGTCACAGTCACTCAATCCCATCATTGTAGTATGAAGCAGCCACAGACAACATGTAAATGAATAGTGTGGCTGTGTTCCAATAAAACTTTATTTATAAACACAGACAGTGGGCAGGATTTGGCCCATGAGCCATACTATTTCACCAACCCTGATCTAAAGTGAAGGGAGGCTTGGTGCCTGTAGCTCAGCGGCTAGGGCACCATCCACATACACTGGAGCTGGCAGGTTCGAATGCAACCCAGGCCTGCCAAACAACAATGACAACTGCAGCAAAACAGTACCCAGGCATTGAGGTGGGCACCTATAGTCTCAGCTACTTGGGAGGCTGAGGCAAATGAATTGCTTAAGCCCAAGAGCTGGAGATTGCTATGAGCTGTGATGCCACAGCACTCTACCAAGGGTGACAAAGTGAGACTCTGTCATAAATAAATAAATAAAGTGAAGGGAGCTGCCTTGGGAGAAAGGAAGTTCCCATCACTAGAGGGATGCAAGCAGGTGAGCCCCCCAAAGGTGCAGGTCTGGAACTGTACTCTTTAATACCCTCAAGTGTGGAAGGCTCTTCTCCTCAGCTCTCTCCATCCTCACACCTGATTTTCTGGAAGGAAATGCCCAGGTATTGGGTGTGTCCTGGCCAGTCCTTCCTCAGGTACCACTAATTTCGTTGATGAACACAGCAGTCCATCCCACAGTGGGGTGAGAAGCCCAGGGCTCAGGCTGGTCAAGGGACTTGCCCAATGTCACTCACTGGTCAGCAGGAGAGCCCAGGTTCAAACCTGGGCCATCCACATCCACAGCCTCACAGAGTGACAAGCCTGTCGTGCCTGACGGAGGGCTGCAGAGTGAGCAGCTCGGGGCGGCCTCCCACTGTGCTGGTGGCAACCCTGTTTTCAGGGGGCAGCTCTAGAGCGGGCCCTGGATAGGATCTGGGGTCCAAGTGGTGGTTTCAGGTCCAGCACCCTGGGGACCATCTCTCTGACCTACACAAGACCTACTATGAGTACACCTTGAACTTGATCATCAGAGTTTCTCGAACTGCTCAGCCAGGAAATCGTCCTCCCTCTCCACCCAAAGGACCCTGCCCCAACCTTCTGATAGCTGCCACTGTGACCAGGCTTCCCCAGAGAACAATAGTATTATCATTATTATTACTATTGTTGTTGTAAAGCTGTTGCCAATAATGCCTTGACATTACTGGGCCCCATTACTACTCTCAGCCTCTATCTGAGGGAACTGAAGCACAGAGAGGCCTAGGGACTTGCCTGAGGTCACACAGCCAGGAGATAGTAGAGCCAGGATGGGAAGCTAGACTACCCGCAGAGCTCCCTGGATGGCACAGCCTGCTTCTAGTGGCCTTGCTTCCATCAGCTACGCTGTGTGTCCCCATCTTCCCATTCTTCTACCCTTTGAGAACACACATAACTTGATGATGGTTGGAAAAGGTCTGAGCATCCCTGCTGCTGCCCAGGAGGGTTTGATGACAGTAATTTGATGCACATCCATGTAGACATGACCATGTACCCTGCAAGAGGCGGCCTAGTGCACTGGTGAAAAACCCAGGCTGGGCCACAGGCCTGGGTTCAGTCCCAGCTCTGCTACTCCCTGGCTGTGTAAACTTGAGCAAGGATGACACCTCTCTGGGCCTCAGTTTCTTCACAGGTAAGAAGGAGGCAGTTCTGTGCCTACCCACAGGGTTGTGGGGACCCAGTGACAACAGCGCCAATGGCAGGCTCTGTTCTAGATAGCACTTTAAGTCCTTTAGCTCTCAGAATGACCCAGGAAAGTAGGCACTATTATTTTTTGCACTTTGCAGAAGGAGAAACTGGAAGAGTTTGCCCAGCATCACAGGTATAAGGCGGAACCAGAGCTGGAATGTCCATGATCTCCATTCTTAACCCCACACTGCCTTGCCTTCCAAGACCTCAGGAAGAGTCAGGTGTAGTGGTTGTCATTGTTCCCGGGTGTTCCCCCAACCTGACAAGGCATATATGGTGTCTCAGGACCCACAGAGCATGGGGGTAACATTGGAGGCAGAGGCAGAATGGCGGGTGCCTCACAATAGGATCTCTTGCCCAGAGGTCAGGCCCAAGCTGGCACCCACAGGCACTGCCTCAGCCTCTCTCCGCCTCTCAACCCCAGGCAGCTGCTATAGGACTTTGGGGTCCCAGCTTTTCCCCTGGCATCCAGACCACCCAGAGATGCAGCCTGGTGCTGCAAGGACGCCACTATTCCTCCCTCCCTGGGGGGCTACTCACCTCTGGTCCTCCAAAGATCAAGTTACAGGCCCAGGATGTCTGTGTCTCTTGGAGCAGATTACAGGCTGATGTTCTCTCCGATCTTTCAAGGCAAAAAAAAAAAAAACTCTTGAGAAGAAAAGGAGGGACCCATAGAGCTGCCCCAAGGGACCAGTCCTCAGGGGCCCTTTTCCATCTCTGCTTTAAGGTGGCCCAGGCAGCAAGGCTGGGCTGGGGTGGGGGTGTCTCTATGGCTAGCCTCCACCTGCTCTGCAGTATTCCCTCTGTCATCTCAGCCTGGCCTTGTGGCAGCCAAAATGATCTGGAAACACAACCCAGTTCAAGGCCTGTGATGCTCCCTGCCCTAAAGTCTTCCACACTTGCCCTAAAGCTCCACGGCTTCAAGTGAAGACAGGTCTTTAATTTGGCCTTGGGAGCCCGTGCGGTCAGCACCCAGCCAAGGGCCCAGACCTGCCTCTGCCCTTCCTCTCCATCCCTGCTCCCTCCATACCCCAGAGAGCCTGCCTGGTGGAGGGGCCCTTCTTCTTTCCTCCCACCAACCTGCCTGGGTACAGATCCTCCCCAGAGCCACACCAGTTCCTTGCAACACCCAGTGCCCCAAACACCACCCAGGCCCCTATCCCCACAGTTGCCTGTGGGTCTCTCAAAATCTCAGCTAACTCAAAAAGCCAAAGAGCCCTTTTCTTCCCTATCTCTACAGAGTGGAGTCCAGCTCATCCCCACTGCAGTCTGGACCCCACCCAGGTCCAAGAGTCTAAATATCTGATTCCCATATTCCTTCAAACAATGGCTCAGTTCTAGATGTGGTCTCCAACTCCTGTGATTCTACAAGTCGGTGGGTCCCCTTAGTTCAAGGTTCCATACGTCAGATCCTTGAGGTCTAGTATTTAGGATTGCTGGGGTCTAAGAGTCAGTGACTGCGAGATCCTACTGTCCTAAGATTCTACAGTGTGGCTGCGGACCACACTCACCGTTGGACGGACTTGGCTTGGATTTTACAGGATGTGCCCTGCAGACCCCCATCTGGGCTCCAGGTGCAGGAGATGTTGGCTCTCGAATTGTAGAAGCACGTGAGCTGGGAAGTATCTGCAGGCAAAGTGTGGTGTGAGCGGCTGGCTGCAGGGTACCCCCCGGCCCTCCATGACATGCCCATTACCCCTGCTCCTGGCATCCCTTGTCTGCAAGAGGACAAGGCAGGAGGTGGATGCCTGAGTTCTGGCCCCGTTGCCCTGCCCCCCTCTCCTGCCTCTTGCCCTTCTCAGGGACGTGCCAAGCAGGACCTTTGAAGGGATTATGCAGGGTTTGGCCTCCTCTGCCAGGGAAAGCACAGCTGTCCAGATACCAGGGTCCTCACCTTTCACTGCTGCGGACGTCCAACAGATAGCCAGGGACAGGAGGAGGATGAGGAGGGACAGATACCTGGACAGGGCAGGGACCGCCATCACATCCACAAGGTGGAGCTGTGGAAGGGAGCCCTGGGGGAGGAGGCATGGAGGGCGCACAGGTGAGTACACACTCCACTGCCCCGCTGCCCTACACTCCCTTCCTTTAAGTTTCTACTCAAATGTCACCTCTCTACAGAGTTCTTCCTGAATGAGACTATAAAAGAGGCACCCTTTGGTGGGGCACAGTGGCTTACACCTGGAATCCTTGCATTCTGGGAGGCTGAGGCAGGTGGATTGCCTGAGCTCAGGAGTTCTAGACCAGCCTGAGCCAGAGTGAGACCCCATCTCCACTAAAAATAGAAAAATCAGTAGGCTGTCATGGTGGGTACCTGTAGACCTAGGTACTCAGGAAGCTGAGGCAGGAGGATCGCTTGGGCCCAGGAATTTGAGTTTGCAGTGAACTAAGCTGATACCACAGGACACTAGCCTGAGTGACAGAGTGAGACTCTGTCTCAAAAAAAAAAAAAATAGAAAGAAAGAAAGAAAAGCTGCCCTTTGTTACCATTTCTAAACAGTATTTTTATTTTTTCATCACAGTGCTATTTGTTTATTTATCCGTCTGTTCTCTCTCGTCACACACACACACAGAGACATGTAAGCAGGGTGAGGTAGGGGTTTTTTGCTTTGTTCATTACTAAGTCCCCAAATGCCTAGAACGGTGCCTGGCACATGGTAAGCATGTAACAACAAAATACTGAACGAACAGATGACCCGAATAAATACGGACAGAGCTGAAGGCAGCTGGCTGGAGGGCCTTCCAGACGGCTCCTCCTAGGCTGCCCTCCCTCTCTGCTCATCACACTTCCCTCAGAAAGTGGAAGGAATTATTTGAAAGTAACAAGATGCGAATTTGGAAAGCTGCGCTGCAAAGCGGGTGGGAGCTCTGGCTTCAACACTGAAGTGATTTGGGTGGCTCTGGAAGCTTACTGCCTAGAGGGAAGGGGAGCCCATGTTCAAGATGGAGTGTTTGTAATGCGGGCCCATGAAATTCCTAACCCAGCCCTCACAGAAGGAGGCTGAGAAGGATTCTCTGAGTCTATTAAACACAGGCCCTGGAGGGTGTTTTTATAACCCTCAGCCCAGTTATTATCCTGTCCTTATTTTTCAAAATCTGCTATAGTCAAGAATGTCTGCCACCAATGCCCCTGGTGGCGGGGTAGCCACCACCTCCCCACTTCAGGGAAGGCACTGTTCTCCCACCAAGTGGGCTTCAGGGAGGCCCAGTGACTAGTGATGTCTCTGCCAGAGACTATTCTCAGGGGTCTTCTAGCCACGGCATGGAAACACCTGCTCAGCCACTGACCTGTCCACTGAAAACCGAGCAGGCAAGTGCAACTGCCTCACCCCTGCAGGGGAAGGGGATGGGGAAAGTGAACAATTGGTCACTGGGGAAGATAATGGGACCCAGGACCTCTGTCGGAAGAATGGGCTGGGGAGGCTGGGAGACGAGAAGGGACTTCCAGAAAGCAGCGATGGTGGGGGGGGGGGGGCGGAGGGAGGAGCAGGTGAGTCTAGAGGTGCTGAGGAGGCAGAGTGTCCTTCCCGTCCCCTGCTCTTTGATTCCAAATGTGGCCAAGGCCCCTGGGCACTGTCCCCCTACCCACGCTCCCCTACCAGAGCTCTCTCTCCCCTTCCCATCTCCCTCTGAGTCTCTTACTAGCTCCAGCCCTCAGCTCCCAAGGGCCTTTCTCCAGCTCAGCGCCTCCCTGAGCCTCCACCTCCCCCGACGGCCTGTGGTAGTGAAAGCCCAGCTCTCCTCTCACGAGACTCTTGGGTCTGGGACAATCGCACTCTCATCATCCCAGTGTCTTTGCTCTGTTCCCTTTGCCCCCACACCCAGGCAGCCAGGATGCCCTAAAGACAGGACACCAGATGACAACTTGCTTTCTCTTCCTCTCTACCCTCCCAGGCCAGCCCAGTGCCATCCCGCCTGGGCGATGGCATGGCCTTCTCTGCAGACACTTGGCTGCATTTCCCAAAGCTCCCTGCCCCTGCCAAGAAACCTACAGCAGCCCGTCTATAACCAAAGCCTAAACCCCTGCTTTTAAGACTTCTCCAGGACCAGTCTGGGTGGGCCAGTCCTCCCAGGCTTTGTTCTCACAGCGCAGGTGCATGGCACAAGTGAACATACACACACCATGTCCATCTGCCCATTTAAGCCAGTGGCCCCCCAAGTCCATCTCCCTTCTTATCCCCTACCCGTTCCTGCCATCTTTCAAGGCCCATTTGGAATTCCCCCTCTTTTCTTTCTCTATGAAACTCTCCCTGGGTTCCCCAGTGGAGAGTGAGGGTCTCCTCCTCCGAGCCCTTGTTCCTTCCTATGGACAGCAGCAGCAGGCTGGCCTTGGCTGGGCAATGTGCTTGCTCCACAGATGACTGAGTACAGGGCCCAGCATACAGTAGGTGCTCAATCAATGCCGCTGAATGAATAAATGTGGTCAGGGACCTCCAGTACTGCAAATAAAGCAGGGCTCTTTGGTGGCTCTGGGCCTTCTCATGGCTGACATCAGAGCCAGCCCCCTGGCCTGAGAGCCTTGCAGCCATCTCTCAAGACAGGTGTCACAAGAATGAGAGTTAAGGATCCTTGCATTGTCAGAGCTGGAAGGGGTCTCTGAGCAAGCCAACCCCCTGTTCTACAGTTGCCAAAACCAGAAAGAGGGAACCCGGCACCTCCACTTTACCCTGCTGTCCCCTTCGTCATCCACTAACAGGTCAATATATACTACACTCTATTTAAAACCTCTAAATGCAGCAGGAAGAGAACCAGGTGGACATACTCTTTCCTCCATTTTCAATGAGGAAACTGAGGCACCAAGAGGTGAAGCACATCGCCCAAGATGATATGG
This sequence comes from Galagoides demidoff, assembly GCA_963574575.1. Lineage (NCBI taxonomy): Eukaryota > Metazoa > Chordata > Mammalia > Primates > Galagidae > Galagoides > Galagoides demidoff. The sequence continues at coordinate 19,098 of CAUYQV010163958.1, forward strand.
CTAATAACAGGCAGACCAGACCTGAGTCCGGGCAGGGGCCCTGCCCTGTCACTCCTCAAACACAGCTTCCCACTATAGTTCGCGCGACAGTAGACAGGTACTAATGACTGAGTAACCATGCTCACTGTGTGCCCTGAGCCCTTACTCTGTGCCAAGCCCCGTGCCAGGTGCTTCACACACACCAGCTCATCTAATCCGCCCGGCAGCCCAGGGTGGGTGCTTTACTACCCACAGATGTGGAAACTGAGGCTCCAAGTCACTAACTCCCCCAGGGTCACATACACAGTCAGTGGCACAGCTGGGGTTCCAGCCCAGGCCGGCTCTCTCACACTGTTCCAGCCTGCCCCGACGTTGGTCTCAGAGGCAGGGTGGCAGCTTCCCTGGCCTGGGGAGTCAGAACCCCACAGGGCATCAGCTGCCTGGAAGGTGCTGGTCCTGGGAATGGGAGGAGCCAAGAGAGGCACCTGTGGGCTCACCCTTGCCTGGGCTGCCATCCCCACAGGAGGGCGCCTCCCTAGGGTGGGGGCTGGTTATCTCTTTCTTTGGATCCTCCAGTAGCACAGGGCATAGGGTTGGGACCTCAGAGAACACAGCCTGACAAGGGGACTCCCATAAGGCCCTCCTACGCTTCTTACATGCCCAGCCACATAAGCCCAGCCCTGGGGCCCGGGTGCTGTTCATCCTTTGTGAGGATGTTGCCCCAGGTCAGGCCTGGCCGTCAGGATGACTCCATGCCAGGCACGGGACCTAGCAGAGAGCCACAGAGGTAGGGGAGGAAGGTGGAGACACAGGGGTACAAAGTCGAAGGAAGGTTACAGCCAAAACACAGGACCCAGCAAAGAGGTGAGCCGGGCAGGAAAAAGCACCACCTAGTGTCCACTCCTGCCACCCAAAGCCAAAGGCATGCAGAGGTGTACAGAGAGGGCAGAGTCAGGGGAGGGCAGAGCTGGGGGGCTCCTGATAACCGGTGAGGCTGCGCCCTCATTCTGCAAACAGGAAACTGAGTCTCATGGAAGTTAAGGAACCTGCTCAGGGTCACACAGCAAAGGAGAGTCCCAGCCTCAGGTGTCAGCAAATGAAGTCCAGGACCTCTGAGCCAGAGCACCCTCCCTCCTGGGTTCTCACCACATCCAGCCCTTCATGGCTATAAAACCAGTCACACCCATGGGCTCACTGTGTCCCCACCAAAGCCCTGCAAGGTGGGTCTCCTCATCCCATCTGATCAAGGCCAAAGCAAAGCTCAGGGACGCTCCAACCTGGATCATCTGACTTCAACCTGGAAGCGGCTGACAGTGACAGGTCTCTCTGTGTCCAGTGCCAGCCTGAGCACTTTGGGGATATTAAGGCATTTACTCCTCACGACTCCCCAGTCAGGAGGTTCTATTCTCTTATCAGGGGAGACTGAGGCACAGGTCAGCCTCTTTCCCAGGCTGGACAGGAAGAGAGCTGGGATTTGAATCCAGTTAGGTACAGTCCGAGCACCTGCCGGTTTGTGGGAGGTGTGGGGGCTGGGGCAGGACAGTAAAGCAGGAGCTCAGTACCTTCGTATGTCCAGCTTGACCTCTGAACTGGAAAGGTCCCATCTCCCATCTCCCCTCATCCTCACTGCCCCTGCTGGCTCAGCTCTTGCTGTCAACTCCAGCACATCTATCTCCCCAGCTAGGTATGGGACCCTGGCTGGGGAGGAAGCAAGAGGACCCTTGGGAATAGCTCAGCCCCTCACTCCACCAGTGAGGTGCTACAGAGTCAAGAGCAAGAGGTCTTGGCCCTGGGAGAGGAGATGGCATGAGCTCCAGGCAGCCTCTGAGATGGCATCCCATCCCCAAGGCCAAGAGACGCTGCTGACCTGTCTAGTCACATAGCCAAGGAAGGGACAATCCAGACTGAACCATCAGGCTCTGGCCTCCAGCCCAAGACTGCCCAGCACGCTCACCTCAAAGCCAGTTCACAAAGGGGACCTCTCTCCTTTGACCCACAATCCTCATAAGGAGAGGTCTGTACAGGGGTGCCCCCAGCCTGGCCCTGCGCCACAGAGGGTAGCGGGAGACGGTTCCCGACTCCCTCCTCCATATCTCCCACCCTCTCTGGACACCCAGCCCTTCCTCTCACTCCTCTACTCCTCAGGGTTGGGGACCCAGTGCACAGGCCCCAGGGAAGCTCTTGTCCCAGAGTAGCCCAGCCTTCCCCAGGGTGGGCTTGGAAGGAGGGGTGGCAGAATTCCTCCCACCCAGAGATGGGGGGCACCCCATCCCCGGGAATTCTAAGAATTCCTTTAGAGGTTGGGGTATGGGAGTTCAGGCAGAAACTGCTGGGGGAATTGAGTCAGAGCTGAAAGTCATCCCTTGACCTTCACTCCCAGCCCTCCTGGCTGGTCCACAAGAGCCAGAAGAGAGGCAAGGGTCCCTAGCAGGGTGGGGGCGGAGGGGGAAGTCACCTGTCTGAGACATAGGGCTGCCTCAGCTGTGTGGTCTCTCCAGTCCTCCCTGCTGCTGTGACCACGGCCATCTCCCCAGGGCCCTGCTCAGCTCTAGCCCAGGTAGCTGCTGGGCCGGCAGACTAAAACCCCAGGGCCTGCCCACTTCCTGTAGAGAAGATAAGAGGGGCAAGGCCTAGGCTGGGGAGGTGGGGAGGTGAGAAAGCCTGAAACTCCTAAAGCACCCAGGGGCCGGATAAAGATCTGCCTCCTACGCTGGGGGCGGCGGTGCACACATACACACACCCAGTCCCCAAACAGGGGCCTAGCTGTACACAGGAGTCCAAAGGGCCTAAGCTCTTATTCCCTTCCTATACCACCCACACTCCACTCACTCAGCCCCCTCCCCACCACCAACATCTTCACCTAGTCACACCCCCCCTAACACCCAGGCCGGTCCCCAGCGGGCCTCACCCCATCCCAGGCATGACACACCATCTCTGAGAGATTCCCTTTTCACTCAGCCTAGCAGGAAGCCCCTTATTCAGTTCAACATTCAGAGGCGACTATCAGGGCTTCTAGAACAAGTTGATAGCCACTTATTGAATAATCTAGAACTTTCCTTTTCCTCCGAAGTCATGATTCCTAACCCTTGTCCCTCTTTTTTTTGGGGGGGGGGGCCAGAGGTGAGGGAGTGGATGGAAGGTTCAGCTTGGGGTTCTTTGTTTTATTTATTTAGACAGAGCCTCATTCTGTGCCACGGGTAGAGTGCTATGGTATCACAGCTCACAGCAACCTCAAACTCTTGAGCTTGAGCAATCCCCTTGCCTCAGCCTCCTGAGTAGCTGGGACTATAGGCACCCACCACAAAGCCTGGTTAGCTTTTCTATTTTTGATAGAGAGAGGGTCTCATTCTTGCTCAGGCTGGTCTTGAATTCCTGAGCTCAAGTGATCCTCCTGCCTCGGCCTCCCAGAGTGCTGGGATTACAGGTATGAGCTGCTATGCGTGACCTTCTCTCTCTCTCTTTCTCTCTCTTTTTTTGTTTTTGATGGATGGAAAGTTATGAACGGCGCTTTAGGTCTATTTATGTGCAGTGTCACAGGCCCATGGACCCTGTAGTTCCAGCCCCAGAGCCCAGGAGAAGCAGCTTGACCCTCTTCCTCTCCCAATTTAGGACCTGACCACACATAGCAGGCTCAAAATAAAGGCCAGTTCCTCCCCCATCCCCCTTCCCTTCTCCCCTAGAGAAAGCCTCTCTGGCTGCAGGAGAGGGTAAGAAACACAGTAACACAGCCACAATGATGAGAATAACACTCAAGATTTATTAAGCAGAGAATACATGTATTTAGAAGCTTCTTTAGAAGCCAAGAATGCTGGTTCTCCCAGGGAAGACAGACAGGTGAAGAAGGGGCAGGAAGAAAGCTTTTCTCTGCAGACCCTTTTGTACCTTGTGAAGGTATTTCCTACCCCCAAGTAAAGGAATTCAGTTAAAACGTTAAAAGCACAGCCGTGTTAGGGGAAAATGGCATCCCCAGGCAAAGTCAGAAATCATGGCCCTAGCTTGTACCCAGCAGCCATGTTCAGCCAGTCTCGTGCATGGGATGGCATCAGCCCCAGACTCTTCCTCCTCCTCCCTCCTACTTACCTTCTTTCATTCATTCCACAAACATTTAATGATCATCCTCTATGCTCCAAAGGCCAGGCCAGGTCAGGGGAGGAGGAGGAGGACAGCGCAGGCCCATCTTTATGCAGCTCACAGGCCAGCAGGAAGGACCACAGGAGGGAGCTGGGCCTCCAACATCATTCCTAGATGTGCAGCAGCTGAGGCTGATTAAGCAAGGAGAGGAGGTGGTGGAGGGGCAGCCCCCACCATGTTCCCCAGCCTAGGGGTGCAGGAGGGGATCCTGCATTTGCCAAAAGGCCCTGCCCCAGGACTCCTTAGGCTGAAAGGCAGCGTGGGGGCTATTCAGAGGGGGGAGAGTTTAAATGTTTGTAGTCTTTGCCTCCTCTACAGAGCATCTCCCACTGTGCAAGTTCATAGGAGGGAGCACATCGTGGATGGCTGCCCCCTTTCCTCCTGCAGTTCACTGGACTCCACTTCCCAGCCGCCCTTGCTGTTAGACGCCCCCCACCACTGTGGGAGAAGGGATTTATTCTACTTTAAGCCTAGGAAAAAAACGCCCCTTTGTTCCTCTTTTCTCTCTCCCATTCCTTCCCTCTCCCCACCTCTTCCTCCTCTTCCTCTCTCCTCTCCCCTGCCAGAATCCAGCAAAGCTAAAGGACAGACCCTCACAGCCACCCTCAGAAAATCTACACCAGGACAGGGTGAAAGATAAACCTCTGTGGTGCTGGGGGCTCTTATAACAGTCGGCAGGTGGGCTTCACCCCAGTCACCGGGGCTGGATAGGAAACCTGCAAAGGAAGGTGAGTGGGAGGCCAGGCAGAAGCCAGCAGTGTGTGCAGGGCAGTGCACCTGCTTTCCTCAGCCCCTGAGCTTGGTCATCTCCTGCCCAGCCAGGCCCACAGCAGCCACCATCCTGGTCTCCCTGTTCAGCTCCTGACCCTCCAGTCTGTTCTCCATTCAGTAGCTGGAACGTTCTTTCTCAAGCCCAGATCAGGCCATCTCAATGCACTTTCCAGTGGTTTCCAGTGCATTTATAATAAATCCAAACTTTCGATGTTGGCCCAGAAGTCCTGCAGGAGCTGGCCCTGCCTTTGTCTCTCAGCCTGCACCTTTGGCTGTCCTCACGTGCTCAACTCAGGCTGCCATTTGGTCCCAAGCCAAGCTCTTCACACCTCAAGACTCTGTAAGGCTGAGTCTGTTTGGTCCTTGGTCTCTTACAGGCAGGGAAACTGAGGCTTAGTCATCACCCTACCAGAATGTGACAGCGTTGGAATTAGAACCTGGGGCTGTCCCAGAGGACTCCAGCTTCTCTCTGAGGCAACTTGATACATAATCCTAAAACTTCCCTGATGGCAGGGGCCTCCCAGAACCATTCAGGTCTGCCCAGATCTCCATCTCAGAAGGGCTAGGGGTTGACCCCAGCCTCCTCCCAGCACCCAAATGCTTATTCCTACAACTGCTTCTCCTGTGTCCCTCGCACCCCACTGTCCTTCGCTCTATGTCGTCCTGGAGCCCCCCATGAACAAACTGCCCAGTACCCTCAACTTTCATGGAGATGGCCCCACAGCTTGGCCATGTTCATGGGGGCCATGGGACAAGCACACACTAGAGTCTTCTGGCCCTGTTCCTTTCTTACTAAGACTTTCCCCCTGCCCAGCACAGGACTGCCTCTTTTGGGGACCAAGCCAGGCTATGCCCTCCTCAGCCCTGGAATCTACCAAATGCCCCCCTCTCCCACTCCCCTGAAGAGGTTCTCAGCCTCTTCTCCACTCCAGCTCCTGGGGGCTGTCAGGGTCCATCTTGCAGCCTCCAGAATCTTTCACTGTCTTCTCCCCAGTGAACCTCTGATCCACTCCACATCTGTGCCCACACCCCAGGCCCACACTCGGACCTTGTCTTCATTCTGGCTCATGTTAACCCAGACCCCTCAAACTGCCACATCAACCCACCCCACTTGCTGCTGCCCCCCCCCTCCAGCCACTCTACAACAGTGCCCCAGTTAGGATTGAGTCCAGCTGCGTGTGTCCAAATAGAATAGACGATAATGGTGACCTAAAATGAGAGAAGGTTTTGTTTCTCTCACCTAAAATAAGTGCAGAGGCAGGCAGTCCAGGGCTTTATGATGTCAGGACCCTGAGCTATATCTGTCTTGCTACTGGGCATCCTCAATAGCTTTCTCCTCCCTCCTCATAGGCCAAGAGAGCTGCTCATACTCCACCCATCGCACCTATCCTCCCGCAGCTGGAAGGAGCAAAGGAGGGCAGGTTGCTGCCTGTTAAGGACCCTTCCTGGAAATTGCCCTTGCCACTTCTTTTTTTTTTTTGCAGTTTTTGGCCGGAGTTGGGTTTGAACCCACCACCTCCAGCATATGGGGCCGGCGCCCTACTCCTTTGAGCCACAGGCACCACCCATCCCTTGCCACTTCTAACATACATCCCATTGGCTACAACTGAGTCACAACCAAGATACAGGGGAGGTTGGGAGATGTGCCCAGCTATAAATAGAGGGTACGTGGGCAGGGGAGAATAGGTTTGGGTTCACCATTAATTGTCTCTACCACAACCTGTCCTTTGCCATCAAGAAGACCTCCAGTATCTCCTGAGCCACCACCACTACTTGCCCTTCCTTGCTCAGCCAGGTGATGCTGTCACCCACCTACAAGTGTGTTCTACCCACCCCTCCTCAGTACTATGACCTGCCTTCTCCAAAGTCAACAGGTAGCTGAGCCCTCAGCTGGAAAAAGCCCCACCCCTCCAGCACTGGGTTTCAGCAGTGACCCAGATGCAAGGCTTGGTCCCTGGCCAGGAGGGCCCTGCCGAGTGTGATTTGGCACCTCATGTCATGACCTCGCTTATGTATCTACACTAGGAGTTCTTAGAGAACAAGAATCACGTGCGATTCATCCATATTACTCTAGAACCTAGAAAATTCCTCCGTATACAGGCAGTGCCAATATGCAGAGAATGAAGGAAAAAAGGAAAAGAGAAAGAAGCAAAGGTTCTGAGTCTCTAATACCCTGAAGAGTCCAGAAAGTGCAAATTAAAAACAACACTGGGAATAGTACATTTGAAGTTTCCAAAGGTGGGAGTAAAGGGGCAATCATCTTGCCGAGGCGAGCTTAAAGTGGCACGCACCACCTCCCTGGAAGGGAATCTGGCAACTACCAACATCTCTGGTACGTGACCTAGGAATTTTGTACCTAAAACTCATCAATAGAGAGAGATCCGTGTAGAAAATGTGTGTGCAAAGTCATTTCTGCAGTCAGGGGACCAGAGGCAGCCAAAATGTGCACCAAGAGAAGACAGGTGATAAGGGACTTAGGGAACATGCAGCCAGCAGGATGCGACATTGCTGCCATAGAAATAGGAGGGGGCAGCTCTCCATGTCCTGACAGCACAATCCCCAAGTGCATGTGAAGTGAGGAAAGGAAACTTCAGAATAGCATGTGTAGTGCGCCACCACTCACGTGGACATGGGGGGGTAATATGAGGGCATGTGTGTGAAGGGGAGCCTGTCTGTGGGTGAGAGTGTGCATGTGCGTGATCACGTCCGTGAACTAGTATGCACGTGCACTGAGCCGTTCTGGAAGGAACCCCTCGAGACCACTGATGGCCAAGTCCTCCCAGGTGGGGAGGCGGGGGACCCTGTAAGCAGAGGAAGGAGAGAAACTTCTTCGAATATCCTTTGTACCATTTGAGCTGTGTTTCATGGGAATGTCATACTTCCCTGCAAAAATGAAATTAGTACCAAAACTAAAGTAAAAAGTATGGGACCCTTTGGCAGGCTCCCCCAAACATCAGTCCTTCTACCCCCCTGACCATTCTAACCTCTCCTGAGGACCCTGAAGATGTCCCCAGGTCTCTCAGCCCGTGGGACCAACTGGCTGCCCTCCTCTCTGTGCCAGCAGCACCCAAGAAGGGAAACATTTGTCCACAGGCGCGCTGCTGGTTGGTGAGAAGTCCGATTCCTGACCCGAGTCTCCTCACTGCCAGGCCAGAGTCCCATCACAGGGCCAGTGAGGACAGCTCCAAGTTCCCCCGACAGCCCCCACAATGGTGTCCCCCTTTCCTGTGGGAAACAGCTGACGTAAACAGATTCTCTTTGCTTTTTCTTATGTTTAAGCAGGTTTCACCAAGATCTGAGATCTTTCTCAGAAGACAATCTAGGTGTTGCTGTGAGGAAAGAGGACGTGTGATGTTTGCCAAGTGTCTGTGACAAGTTCCTCTCTATCAAGAAGTAACACTGGCTTTTTGTTTTTCTTAGTGTATTTTTATTAAAGATTCGAAAAAAGGGCGGCACCTGTGGCTCAAAAGGGTAGGGCACCGGCCCCATATGCCAAAGGCGGCAGGTTCAAACCCAGCCCTGGCCAAAAAAACAAAAGTTAAAAAAAAAAAATTTGAAAAAAATAAAAATGGATCCCTATGAAGGTTTGACTGTCTGGCTGTCACCATTGTCTACAGTGTCTGCTCAGGACGAGGGTGCAGGGAAGCAGAAAGTGGGGTCAGAGCATGCTTCCACTCTGGAATGGTGGCCCAATTCAGCCTGACTCCAAAAGCTGGTGTCCATGAACCCCCAGAAAACAGGGGACTCTGAACTGAGTCCCCTGTTCCCCTGAGCCAGAAAAATGCCCATTTCAGACAGTGATCAGTAGCCAGGCAGGCCAGAGCTGGGTGTCACCTGCCCCTACCACATCCAGGGAGAGAGTCTATAACTCTTCTGCCACTCGGTCCCTGCTTCTCAGTGTCCTGGCATGTCTGTTTCATTGCCATCTGAAGAATCTGAAGAAGCTGGGGCTGAGAGGAGAGAGGCAGCTGCCTTTTGGCAGATCCTGAAACAGGTCACATACAGAGACGCCACACTCCCTGGGTGAAGGGGCTGAACGGAGCCCGGGGAAGGAGAGTTCTGGGTTAGTGCAAAGTCTCCAAAGCTGCCAGGCCAGTGACAAGGATTTATTGAGAAGGTCCTCCCACCTTGGGCACTTGGGCGGCACTCAGGAAAGTATGCTGGTGTGGGGGCCACCTGTCACTATTGCCTTGGCCCGTGCACCTGCAGCCCAAGTCCTCCCCACCTCATGCTGTCATAGGTGCTCAGCCATGTCAAAACCCCGATTCTCTCAGCATCACATCTATTCATACCGGTTTGCAGACACACTCCGAGGGTCACTCCTACTGCACTGTAATGACATTATTGACCACATGGAGTTCCCAGACAATCACCAGTTAGACAAAATATACCTTGCTCTTGGCCCCCCACATAAAGACTTATCACATCCATAGCTACAGGACATCCAGCACGTCCTACTGACTGACAGCAGGCCCTGTCTGACTGGCCGGGTCACTGATTGGTTGAGGTAGTGACAGCAGCTCCCATGTGGAGCAGAAAGAATAGCAGCTTCTGTGTGGGGAGGGGAGCAGCATTCGGGGGTGTGAGGCGCGCCAGGGACCCAGTCTTAGCCCAGGCAGGCCCGGTGGGCACGCAGAAAGCTGGGCTGAAGGAAAAAGCACCACTGGGCATAGTAATGAAGAGCAAGGCCCTGTCTTGAAGGAGGGAGGAGGCCTATTCTCTCCCTTAGGATGGGTGGCTAGGTGGGGAACACGGTCAGCCCAGCCGGAGATTCCATCAGAGCTGGCAGATGGGGAATTTGGCTCAACCCGACCAGGAAATTCTGAATTTCCAAGAGAAGCTAAAATTAGGATTTAAAATATGTGAAATCCTCCCATTTAAAATATTGGCATTAGTTCTAATTTAAACGCATACCAAACCTCCACCACCACACTGGCCAATGTGTGAGGAAGGGGCACTTATGGAGGGAGGGTGTGGCTGAGCACAGAGGCTGACAAAGGGACACTCTGTTTTGTTTCTCAGGTGTTTCCTGGATATTTTTCTTCATTGTGGTCTCACAGCATCTCTGCAAACCTTTCCTGTGTTGGAGGTATCTGCTTCTTTAAAAGTCTCGCACCCCAGCTGAGACTGTGGCTCAAGTGGCTAAGGCGCCAGCCACATACACCTAAAGTGGCGGGTTCGAATCCAGCCCAGGCCTGCCAAATAACAATGAGGGCTGCAACCAAAAAATAGCCAGGCGTTGTGGCAGGCATCTGTGGTCCCAGCTACTTGGGAGGCGGAGGCAGGAGACTCGCTTGAGCCCAGGAGTTGGAGGTTGCTGTAAGCTGTGATGCCATGGCACTCTACCCAGGGGGATAGCTTGAGGCTCTGTCTCAAAAAAAAAAAGGTCTCATGCCCCAACCAGCCAAAACTTTATACTTTTCCAGCCTCCCTTGCAGCTGGGCATAGGCCTGTGACCAGATTCCCTATCAGAAATCTTAGCTTTAGAACTGTTTGGGGAGAGTGAGTGTGTGACCAGGTTCCCCCAGTCAGGAACCTCAGCTCCAGACCTCTGGCTGGGAATGTGAGCATGGACCAGGCTCCCCCAATCAGAAGCCTGGGTTCCAGACCTCTGATTAGACCAGAGTGATGTGAATAAGTAGGGTAGGACTGCAGCAGGCTGGTGGGAGTGGCATCTGAATAGTTGTTGCATCTAAGATGTACCACCTCTCCAAGACCCTCCAAGCCTAATCCACGGGTCCTGCTAGACATTCCTGAGCTTCAGAATATCCTGAATAATTCCGTTCCAAATGACAGTAGCCAGGCATGGTTACGTGATTTTGCAACTGAAATTCCCAGCTGGCATAAGTGCCTTTGCCAAGCACAGGGGACGATGCATTTAGCCCAGATTTCAAATTTGAAATCATCTTTGATTACAGCAATGACTGACCACCTTGGGTGATGGCGATCGAGTGAGAGGGCAGCAAGGGAAAGTGCCTACCCTGTGATTTTCTCTGCTGGGCGCTTGGAGCGGGATCAGTGCCATACTGCAGTAGCCAGTGTGAGCGCTGAGTGTTCAGAGGCAGTACCAAAGGATCTAAGATGAAAACCTCCTCGGTCTGGTGTGCTGGGGGGTAAGGGACCGATAAAGGGGGAAGACTGACTGACCCGGAGCTCACAGTGGGATGTCTTGCTGGCAGGCTACTTGAATGCCTGACTTGGAAGGCCTGATGAGGCACCCCAGTCACGTGGCTGACCTTGAATCTGTCTTGCTGCCTATTTTCTACTTTGGGAAGCTGGTTAAGAAACAGACAGGCTGCCAGAGCTTTCAGAACTAGCAGGGCCCCTGTGTTTGGTGGGTGGCTGGTTTCACTTTCAGAGTGAGTTAGAGATGGCCCCACAGCGAATCCTCCACCATACAGAGCCACAGACCCACTCTGGCAGCTCTGAACCAGGTCAGGCACATGCTGTTTACCAAATCTTCCTTCTCTGGGGGACCCTGCACCCCTGGTCCTCACCCTAACCCTCTATCCTGGACTAGAGTTCTTACCACATGGCAGGGGTACTGGGGAGGGCCAGAAGATGTGTGAAGGTCAAAGTCAGGCCCCTGGCTGACCTCCCCCCTCCAGTTTCTTGCACATCCTCACACTCTGCCCAGCAGTCAACCACCAACACCCACACCCCAACACCAGGCCGTAAGCTGACAACACTCATTTCTTCTCTTCAGTTCCACTTCATTTCAGTACCACCACTGTCCCCAGGCCAGAAGCTCCTCCCAAGGGACAGGAGCTCATTTGGCTGAGCGTCCAAAGGCCTGAGTTTGAGTCCCAAAGGTGCCCCCATCTCACTAGGCCCGTGTCTCTCCCTGCAATAGTCAGTGCTCTGCAGCCACAGATCGTAGGAACAGGCTGCTGTCAACTCAAGCCAAACAGACCTACTTAGAAAGATCTGGAGTGGGCCGGGCGCAGGGGCTCATACCCGTAATCCTAGCACTCTGAGAGGCGGACGAGTTCGAGACCAGCCTGAGCAAGAGCCAGACCTTGTTTCTACTAAAAGTAGAAAAACTATCTGGACACGGTGGCGGCAGGCACCTGTAGTCCGAGCTACTGGGGAAGCTCAGGCAGGACGATCACTTGAGCCCAGGAGTTTGAGGTTGCTATGAGCCATGACACCACAACACCCTACCCAGGGCAACAGAGTGAGACTTTCTGGAAAAAGAAAAGAAAAAAATAGATCTGAAGTGGTTCTCAGCCTCTAGAAAATGCTGAAGCCTCAGAGCTCAGGATAGGAAGACTCTAGACCAGCTGCCTAGGCCTAGCTGCAAAGATCCCTCTGGGGCATCAATCTCTGGCTGTTTCCTGAGTTCATTCACCAAATGCATGAAGGTAGAAACCCAAGGAGAAGCAGAAGCAACTGGAGACCAGACAGATGCTGAGCTAGCCAGGACTGAGGCTCCCACGAAGACAAGTGTGGGCTGGATGATTATGAAAACTCTTCCAGGAAAGGCATCTTCTGACTGGGGGAATCCAAACTGGGCACCTTACCTCCCTCAAGGGAGAAGGGGTTCTTCTCAGTCCTTGGGAGGAGCTCCTGGCATGGGGACACTTTGCTTCCCACCCTGAAGCCCTCCCCATTCAGAAGAAAGCCAGTCAGGGTCAGGGCTGCTACCTGAGTGGAAAGGAGGGACGCTCACCTCCAACCCCCACGTGGGCTTGAGCCCATGACCTGAATCTCATGGGCCTCCGGGAAGCCATGAGCAAACCTGAAAGCAGCAGAGGACAAAGGGCCCTAGGCTTGTCACCCTCTGTCCTGGCAAGGCTGGAGGTACACTGAGACTGCTCATTCCCTGAGCCTGGCGCTCTCTCTGAGAAAAGACCCAAACTGGAGCTCTGGTGGCACCGGCAGGACCCCCATGCTCCTTAGTGATCAGGTGCTTTGCTGTCACCAGACTGCTTTTCACAGGTCACACACAGGTCCCCTAAAAACAACTCTAGGACCATCACCTGCTTCTCAGAAGAGAGGAGAAGCAGCTCACAGGGCAAAGCTGAAAGAGACCCTCAGCCGCCCTCAGCGCAGGGCCCCTGGCTCCTCCACCTCACCCACTCCCGCTCTCCTGCATCTCTTCAAAAGTTCCCCCACTCTTCCCCAGGCTGGGGGTCAGGGACCAAAAGAGGCCTGACCAGTGCACCAGGGCCAGAGGGAGCAGAGTGAGGTAGGGACCGTGGGGTGCTTTGATCCGGAGGATGTGGTCACTGGCTTAAGGCCTGTGGTTCCAGCCCAGAGGTGCTACTGGCACCCTGCTAAAGTCACCTGTGCCTTTCCTGCCCAGGAGCGAGGGGGCAGGGAGGTGGGGAGGGGTGGTGGAAGCTGTGAGCTGTGCGGTTTAGGCTGTGAAGCTCACACCAGGCCTGGACGGACACTCCAGGGAGCGGGCCTGGCAAGTCCCCAGGTACCTCTTCCTGTTTCTCTTTTCAGCTCTCTCCTGAAGTCACCTCCTGCCTGTCCCTAACACCTGTCCCCCCTCAGGGCCCAGAGCACAGACCACCAAGGAGGCGCAGCATAGCCCATCTCAAAGACATCAGAGGCCACAGCATCCCCAAAGCTCCAGAAAGCTGAGCACCATGAGGGACTCAGAGGGGCAGAATGCCACAGAAAAGAAAGTTCTAGAAGCTCTCAACTAAGGCCAGCTTCTCTCCACATCCTCTCCCCGGGGTGTCTAGACTCCTTTGAAATCGCCCCTCTCCCCATGACAAGGAAATCAGCCCTCCCAAGAGGAGCGAGCCCAGTCCATCTCTGGTGTGCACCTGCGTCTGTGCACACAGATGTGTTCTAGGGCACGAGTGTAAGGCCGGCTCCTTCATGCAAACCCCAGCTGTGTAGATCCAGCCCAGCCCAGCTGATGACTGGGGAGTGAGAGGTGACCCCTATACCCAAGGTCTCTGCTACACTAGACAGAGCCCCACACCCTCAAGCCCTTGAAGTCCTGGCTCCTTGGAAATGCCACCACTGCTGGGGACCCTCCACTGCACTGAGGGGATGGCAATGCAAAAGGTCTCCTCAGAACCCGAGTGACCCCCTGCCAGGACAAGGCCCAAATGTGACCCCCACATGTAGCAGTGTCCCCGAAGTCCGTGAGCAGGCTGCCTGTGTTATCCACAGAGCCTGCACTTCCTGAGCCAGGAGTGAGGCTGGGATGCTCACGTCCTGCCAGTTAACCCTCACCTCTGCAGAGGGGCTTGGCTGGACTGTCACTGCCCTGTAGAGGGGAGGCACCCAGGACTCTGGAAGGGTCTGGAGCACACACAGCCGAGCTCTGAGTGTCATAGACAGGATTCTTCCCTCCTTGCCCCGATTGTTCACCAACTTCATGCCTGCCTCAGGACTTTGCAAGCAAAAGGGCTCAGTATTTGCTTTAAGAATAATAGAGTTGGGGCAGCTCCCGTGGTTCAAGGAGTAGGGCACTGGCCCCATATACCGGAGGTGGTGGGTTCAAACCCAGC
>CAUYQV010163959.1:0-13819 GCA_963574575.1 Galagoides demidoff
ACCATTGTTCATCTACTGAGAACTTGGGGGTTTTGTGAAACTTGGGACTTTTTTCCTTGTACCTGAAGCTTGTTCTTGGCAACTCTAGGGGGAAGAAGGGGGCCTCGGCCACCCTGGGGGGAGGAGGGACTTGCCTTGTTCCTGGAGTCAACTCTGGGGAGAGAAGGGAGGAGGAGGGAAATGGGCTGAATGGGCTGGAGAGGGTGGGGGAAATAGGTGAGGGCTGGGGAACAGGAGTGGGCAGGGGAAAGAGGGCTGGGTTACAACAGTTACATCACTCATGTTAAAATCATAAACAAAACATGGCCTATTTCTTCATATAGTGCCCAAGAATTTCACTCTCTGAGGCACCAATAACCCAAACTATGTTTTTTTTAACCATTAAGCTGGTCTCGGCACCTGTGGCTCAAGTGGCTAAGGCGCCAGCCACATACACTTAAGGTGGCGGGTTCAAATCCAGCCTGGACCCGCCAAACAACAATGACGGCTGCAACCAAAAAATAGCCAGGCATTGTGGCGGGCGCCTGTGATCCCAGTTAATTGGGAGGCTGAGGCAGGAGCCTTGCTTGAGCCCAGGAGTTGGAGGTTGCTGTGAGCTGTGGTGCCCCAGCATTCTACCCAGAGCTTGAGGCTCTGTCTCAAAAAATAAAAAAAAATAAAAATAAATAAACATGAAGCTGGTACCAGCCACTCTCTGTTTAACAGAAGCTCGAAGGTTTGTGGCACTGCACAATAGCAACTGGAAGCTGAACACCAGACATCTGGGTTTCCAAGCCCTTTGGTGACCCTTATCATTGAGCATCGTTTCCCATTGACCTACTTTCTCACAGTTCCTGCCTCACTATCTGACTCCAGCAGCTCACTCTCTCTTTTGGACTGCCTCCTGAAATGCAAAATTTGTACCTTCAAGTAGCTGTTCTTTGCAAAGAGCTGGGTTCCATAGGATAACTAAGAGAAAAAAATTTATTTTCCCCTCCCCCTTCCCAATATACACACCCAAACCCACCCAGTCCCACTCAGTGAAATGTTAGGTGCTTTAAGCTCTTTGATCAACCTTCTCCAATCACTTTGAATCTCAGGAACAGTTCCAATTTCAGTGATTACAATTAACAAGTGGTTTTATAACCAGCATTCTGAATTTCATAAAGTTTGCTTCTCTACTAGGAAGCTTCAGTCGGGGAGGAAAATAACCAACTTCTCCCTTATTCAATTATAACTAGAAATAGAATTTTATTTCATGTAATTGGTTCAAAGTTTAGAAGCCTTTGGTGGAATTACATGTATGCAAACAAATTTCATTCACATATTTTAGAAAAACAGAATGATTTTGTAGATGAATTATGCTTAAAATTGAGGGTTATATAGGTCTTGTACCTCATTTTCTCCCATATATCACTTGGTTTTAATAATGGAGAAGAGGCTGGGCAACGCCTGTGGCTCAGTAGGTAGGGTGCCAGCCCCATATATCAAGGGTAGAGGGTTTGAAGCCAGCTCCAGCCAAACTGCAACAAAAAATAGCCAGGCAGTGTGGTGGGTGCCTGTAGTCCCAGCTACTTGGGAGGCTGAGGCAAGAGAATCGCTGAAGCCCAAGAGTTCAAAGTTACTGTGAGCTGTGACACGACAGCACTCTACTGAGGGTGATAAAGTGAGACTCTGTCTCTAAAAAAAATAAAAATAAATAATAGAGAAGAGGCAAGAACTGGCCCTCAACTGTTTACTGGAAAATCAGTGGTGTGTGCTTTTCCTTCCTGTCTCAATACCCCTGGCTGCCTTGGAATCTTTCCAGAATTTGGTAAGAGTACTAAGCTGGAAAAGCGAGAGTGTAGATGGGCTCAGTGGCTCACGCCTGTAATCTAAGCACTCTGTGAGGCCAAAGTGGGTACATTGTCTCACAGTTTCCAGACAAGCCTGAGCCAGAGACTGTCTCTAAAAATAGCTAGACATTGTGGTGGGTGCCTGTAGTCCTAGCTAGTTGGGAGGCAAGGGCAAGAGAATCACTTGAGCCCAAGAATTGGAGGTTGCTGTGAGCTAGGGTTAGGGTTAGGGAAAGGACAACAAAGTGAGACTCTGTCTCAAAAAAAAAAAAGGAAAGAAAAGAAAAAAGAAAAGCAAGGATGTGTAGAAAGGTGTTACTTCACTGGTTCTGTGATAATCTGGTCTTGATGGTCTCTGTTCATTTTGATCTTGGCAGTTGTTTCCTTTTTTTGTTTCAATGACCCTTATCGTTGAACATCATTTCCCACTGACCTACAAAATGGAAAAAGGAAAACACTTTCCTTTGGTTGTCTGTCTATCTCTCTCATTTTCCCTATTCTCTCTAGCTGAATCTCTTTTAAAGCTAGCTGTGGGATGGCTTGTCCATGACTCAAATCTAGAACTTAGTCCTGACAAACTGTGAATGCAGATTAATTCCAATGCAGTACCTCTCGGCTCTTCCAGCAGAGGAACTAGCCAGATGTAGTAGTTTCTTTTCTCTCCCTCCCTCCCTCCTTCCTTCCTTCCTCCAGTTATCCTCTTTCTTTTATTTTTGTTTTTTTTTTTTTAGACAGAGTCTCACTTTAACACCCTTGGTAGAGTGCTGTGACATCATATCTCAGAGCAATCTCCAACTCTTGGGCTCAAGCAATTTTCTTGCCTCAGCCTCCCAAGTAGCTAGACTACAGGCAGCCTCCACAACACTTGACTATTTTTTAGAGATGGGGGTCTCACTCTTGTTCAGGGTGGGGTCTTGAATCTGTGAGCTCAGGGCTCAACTCCCAAGTAGCTAGGATACTGGCACTTGATACAATATATGGGTAGGTCTTCCATTTTAGACGTGGTCTTACTCATGTTCAGGCTGGTCTGGAACTTGTGAGCTCAAGCAATCTACCTGTCTTGGGCTCCCAGAGTACTAGGATTATAGGTATGAGCCACCATGCCTGGTCCATAGGTAATTTCTTGATATTAGGAATTTTTAGCAGCTGCAGGCTTGGCACTTACATTCTCTACAGTCTTCATTGGACTAAGGCCAAACTATCCTCAAAATTCCACTGACCTTTCTTTAGGCCTCTGAATGTCACCTTGTTTGTGACCTTGAGGTAGATATTGAGTCAACTGGTGTTGAATCTTTGTCTGTTTACAATATCACTTTGGGATAGGAATGTACTTTTCACCTTTCTTTTATTCTTGGACTTTTGGGACATCAGAAAAGATGGAAGACAGAAAGAATTCCATTTTAACAAAACACTTCATTTTTTGTACAGAACACTATAGGTCTTTTTGTGTTATTAAAACTACATGTTGGTTATTTTGAAAAGGTAATGAAGCCAAACTGACTTATCAAGATTTTTATTGTTCTTTTCTTGAGGTATATTCTACTCTATTCATTTCCATTTCATTTTTCCTTTTTTCTCCCTTCTTCTTCCCAGTATTCCTGCCTTTTTAGCAGTATCTCATTTGTGCTAGTTCCAATATAAATTTTTATTTGTACTCTGCTTATATTTTTAACTTTTTTCATGCCATTCTTATCATCTTGTCTCTATGATCTTATAACTCTACCTTGTACTCTTGTTATGTAGAGGGCATTGCTTCCTTAAGTGTTTGTTAACTTTTACGGGTATATCTTTGGTTACATATTCTGTCAGCTCCACAGGAACATCATTTAATTTTTCTTTTTTTCTCTTGTATTTTTAAAATTTTTATCTCAATCTGATTTCTAAATGTATTTTTATTTATTTTTTCTTTTTTTTTTTTTTTTTGCAGTTTTTGGCCGGGCCGTGTTTGAACCTGCTACCTCTGGTATATGGAGCTGGCACCCTACTCCATGAGTCACAGGTGCCATCCTCCAAATGTATTTTTAAAAGGAGTTCCTTGAACAACCATTTGCAAGAGAATTATGTCTATTTGGTAATGCGTGTTTCAGTAATTTTTCTCATTATTAAGGGGTTTATATACAGGAGTAATTTTAGCCTTTGCTATTTTTCAGCCAAAGAAGTCACTGCTCAATGTCTTGCCTACACCATGTTTTGCCTCATTGCAATTTTTTTTTTTTTTTTTTTACCAAAATAGCTCATCAGTATAATTTCTTGTTCAGCCCTGCCTTCTCTGTTTTCTCCAGATTCACACTCAAACAAAGGAGACCCTCATCCTGTCTGTCATGACACACTTCTGTTTTCCTCTTCCAGTTTTTTTTAAAACTACTTTTCTTTACTCATCTCTTAGCAGTTGAGCCTGATTGTTTGTTTAAGGGCAGGCTGGTTTAGGCACTAAAAATGAGAACTAGTTTCTACTCTTATTCCTTTTTATTTTCATGAAAGCTTGGAATAATAATTACGGAAAATCATAAAGAAAGTACCTTTTCTTCTGAATTTTTAGGGTGCATAATTAAACACTTGAAAACTGTGCTCAGGGGCTAGATGTGTTAATAAAGAAGAGAGCAAAGATATAGCAGCATCACAGAAAAAAGATTACTGCATAACAAGATAAGCAAATTTTTACAACATTCTTATACAATAAGTGAAAGCTATTGTATAAGCTATTCTTTAGAAAGCTGTTCTTTTATTATGAACAACAGAATTGCAGACTCAAGGAAAGTTAATTAAAATCAAAGAACCATCTCTTAGTCTAAAATGAATTGCAGCTGGGGGAGATTCAAAACTCTTCATTAAGTACAATATCTTAAAAATCGGGACTGTGTGCCTGGTAAATTTTTATGCTGCATATTTCACATTAATGTACCGAGGCAAACAGAAAATGAATGACTGCAACTCAGGTACAATTTGCAAAATAAATTACCATTGTTACCACAATAATGAATGTAATGTAATAATGCCTATGCTCTGATTTATAGGAGCTTGGAAGTCGATACTTTATTTAAACGCTTGTCTACCTTTTGTAATTATTTATAAATTTAAAGTTTAGATTTAGCATATAGGAACTTGGAAGTGGATTTTTTCACAACACACATTTAATCGTTATAATTTTTTTTTTTGAGACAGAGTCTCACAATGTCGCCCTTGGTAGAGTGCTGTGGTGTCACAGCTCACAACAACCTTAAACTCTTGGACTCAAGTGATTCCCTTGCCTCAGCCTCCCGAGTAGCTGGAACTACAGTCACTTGCCACAACACCTGGCTATTTTTTGTTGCATTTGTCAGTGTTGTTTAGCTGGCCCGGGCCAGGTTCAAACCCGCCATCCTCATGTATGTGGCTGGTGCCATAACCACTGTGCTATGGGTGCCAAGCTGCACTTATAATTATTCTTAATGGCAAGCTTAGATCTACCATTTCAAATGTGATGATCACAAATTAATATCTCAACCATGATGTCTCTATGAACTTTAGTCCTGGACATCACCACTTATATGTTCTATAGACATTTGAACTCAAAGTGCTCTGAGCTGTCCCATTTTCCCCAACCCTGATATTGCAACCAACTTTCTTATGTCAGTACGTGTCCCTACCATTCAGCCAAGCTCCAAAGCTACTCCACCTTCCATTTAGTTTCCAATTACAGCCAGAGTATCCTAAGTAGAAATATAGTCCATTCCATTGGTTCCCTTGTTTGAACCCTATTTTCTTTTGTTTTCTCTTCATTTCTTTTCTTCTTATTTATTTTGTTGTTGTTGTTATTGTTTGTTTGTTTGTTTGTTTTTAGACGGAGCCTCAAGCTATCCCCCTGGCTAGAGTGCCGTGGCATCACAGCTCATAGCAACCTCCAACTCCTGGCCTCAAGCGAGTCTCCTGCCTCCACCTCCCAAGTAGCTGGGACCACAGGAACCTGCCACAACACCCGGCCGTTTTTTGGTTGCAGCCATCATTGTTGTTTGGCAGGCCCAGGCTGGGGATTCGAACCTGCCACCTTAGGTATACGTGGCTGGTGCCTTAGCCGATTGAGCCACAGGCGCCGAGCCTATTGTTTGTTTTTTGAGACAGGAGTTTGCTACATTGCTGGGGCTCAAATGCAGTGTTGTCAGCATAGCTCAGTGTAACCTCAAGATTCTGGGCCAACGCGATCCTCCTGCCTCAGCCTCCCAAGTAGCTGGGACAACAGGCATATGCCATCACACATAGCTAATTGTCTGTAGAAATGAGGTAACACTAGTGCTCTAGAGCAAATAGAAAAATTAGCTGGGTGTAGTGGCAGGCACCTGCAGGCCCAGCTTCTCAGAAGTCTAAGGCTGAAGCAGGAGGATCACTTGAGCCCAGGAGTTTGAGGTTGCTGTGAGCTATGCTGACACCACTGTACTCTACTCAGGGTGACAGAGTGAGACTTAGTCTCAAAAAAAAAAGGAGCAAAACACTTTTAGAATGCAATGCATTTGGAAAATTATCCCTAGGGTAATCTTAAAAGGAAAAAAGTGTTATATCATGAAATTGTTAGGATTGCTATGACTAGCCTTAGAAGTCATATTTATACCCTCTGGTGTAGCATCATATACAGAAACTCTGTGCTAGACATTTATTTCCTGATATTATGCTGTGATTGCTCATAAGTAGAAATTCTTTACAGATAAAAACAATTCTGCATTCTTTATGTCCTCAAATGACTGATAAACCCATTCTAGGGTTTCAAATATTCACAGAAACTTCCTATTTGGGGAGGATGACACCTGGTTCATAGTTTTTTATTTTCTTTTTCTTATTCACCATTTTGGCTTTGCAAACATTCGAAATGCTCTAAATTCGGTGTAACTGTATAAGATGGTGTGATGTTATAGAGGACTTTTTACCTCTTGCCAGGGAACATAGCTTTACTTTTAGTCTCTTATTTATAACAGAAATATCACAACTCTCATTTTTCGTACTATTTTAAATTCTTTCAGTTTTTTTCTTGGTGGAATGACATAAGATAGGAGGTATGATTTTAAAAAGAAAGAGAAAAGCTGACTTTAATTAAAAAAACTAAACCAAATCTCTGAATTTTATGTAAATATATATATGTGTATATATATATATATATATATATATATTTTTTTTTTTTTTTTTTGGCGTGTTTGTTTTGTGACAGAGTTTTACTCCAGCCTCAAACTTTTGGGCTCAAGAGTTCTTCTTGCTGGGTGGTGCCTGAGGCTCAAGGAGTAGGGTGCTGGCCCCACATACTGGAGGTGGTAGGTTCAAACCTGGCCCCTAGCCAAAAACTCCAAAAAAATAAAAAATAAAAAAAAGTTCCTCTTGCTTTAATCTCCCAAGTAGGTGGAACTACAGGCACCTGCAATAACATCCAGTTGTTTTTCTATTTTTATTAGAGACCAGGTCTTGCTCTTGCTGAGGCTAGTCTTGAACACCTGGGCTCAAGGAACCAGAGTGCTAGGATTACAGGCATGAGCCACCGTGCCCAGCTTGTTTTTGTTTTGTTTTGGTTTGTTTTTTTGAGACATGGTATGGCTCTGTCATCCAACCTAGAATGCAGTGGTACAATCATAGTTCATAGCAGCCTGGAAATCCTAGTTCAGGAGATCATCTTGCCTCGCCTCCCAAGTAGCTGACACTATAGCTGCATGTCAGCATACTTGTCTAATTTTTAAAATTTATTGTAGAGATGGAGATCTCACTATGTTGCCCAGGCTGGCCTCAAACTTCTAGGCTTAAGTGATCCTCCTGTGTCAGCCTCCCAAAGTGCTGGGATTACAGATTGAAGTCATGATACCTGGCCAGGTAAAATATTTCTAATTTCTTTCAGTAGCATTAGGAATTAAAGTTATATTTCCTCCACTTGTGAATTAGAAAATGACATATGTATGTGAGATCCACTTTGTAATTTGTGGCATTAAAATACATGTATGACTATATTTAGTGATTCAGAGAAATAGCTAGTTTGAAAGTTAAAATTATTTGCAGTGATCAAAGCAATGTATCTATTTGGATGGAACTCATGATAATTTGTTGGTTTAAGCTCAAATTTTCTCAAAGTACATAATATACTGTTGCACCTTTAAATGCTAAGATTTACATCCAGGAGTTGCTAGATCATGCCTAGCTGCCAATCCCAAGGGTCTTCATGAAGTGCTATTTACCTTGTCTGGTTCACTGCTTTTAAGGGATTGTTCTAAAGCCTTAAATTCTGGCCAGCCTAGGTGGCTCACACCTATAATTTTAGCACTCTGGGAGGCCAAGGTGGGTGGATAACTTGAGCTCACGATTTGGAGACCAACCTGAGCAAAACTGAGACCCCATCACTATTAAAAATGAAAAAACCGAGGCAAGGCTTGGCACCTGTAGCATAGTAGTTACAGTGTTAGCCACATACAACGAGGCTGGCAAGTTTGAACTGAGCCCAGGTCAGCTAAATAACAATGACAACTGTAACAAAAAAATACATGGGCATTGTGGCAGGTTCCTATAGTCCCTGCTACTTGGGAGGCTGAGACAAGAGAATCACTTAAGCCCAAGAGTTGGAGGTTGCTGTGAGGTGTGACGCCATGGCACTCTACCGAGGGCAACATAGTGAGACTCTGTCTCAAACAAAAAAACAACAACAACAGCAACAAAAACTGAGGCAAGAGGATCACCTGAGCCCAAGATTTGGAAGTTGCCATGAGTTAGGATGCTATAGCACTCTACCCAGGGCAATAGCTTGAGACTCTGTCTCAAAATGAATAAATAAATAAATAGTCTTAAATTCTCAGAAATTTGACTTTGAAAGAAAACCAGGAAGAGATCTATTACTTGTATAGACTGAGGTATGTGCCTGTGCACAGACCAATTTATCAGAGATATTGCTTTTTGTAAATCCATAAATTGGTATACATTTACACCTTTACATCAGTTTCTATCAACTGAACTCATGTTCAGAAGCCTTTTCTATGGCCCTAAAAGGGCATTCACTTCTAAAAATCCTTTTATCTTTTTTCTTTTCAAAGAAATAAAACTAGTGAATGAATGTAGTCTCAGCTCCGTGGGAGGCTAAGGCAAGAGGACTACTTGGTCCAAGAGTTTGAGGTTGCTGTGAGCTATGATGCCATGGCACTTTACCAAGGGCAACAAAGTAAGACTTTCTCTTAATTAAAAAAAAAAAGACAAAAGATCTGTAATGTATGCTCATGGAAAATTAAGGCATGGAGGTTGACAGAATTAACCATATTGTTAAAATCTTTAATATAATGTAGTTGTTAGGGTGAGAACTCACAGGCTGAGAAGGAATTCTTGACACAATGTTTAGGTTAGAAAGAAGAAAAAAGTTTATTTTTACTTTGCAAGAGAGAGGAAAGAGCACAACACAAAAGTGAAAGAATGAAGTGCCAGTATTGAGGGTGTTTTTCCTGAGATAAAAGGAAGGAGGAAAAGAATTAGTTATTGCTCCCAGCTGATAGCAGAAGGCAGCTGCATTTGTTTTTTCTTTTACTTTTTTCCTATTCACTGTGAGACTGGCTTATCAGTCTCCTTGAAATGTGGTCTGGCTGAAGGGGGAGGGAGCTCACACTCCTCTGCCTACTTGGGAACTCTTTGAGTGCTATTAAAACAAATTGTCAAAGGCAGCAAGTTAAGCCATAGGTGGCTAATTAATCAAAGGGTATGTGTGCACTGTGATCTTTTTCTTCAAAGGGGCAATTCGGAGCTGTGAGTTTTCTCACACGAACCCCCACCCCCCCATTCTGTTAGATAGTTTATTTTGCTCTGTTAGATAATGTATTGGTTTTGCCATCCTTTCTATAGGAAGTTTGTATCTAGCAGACTTGGTGATATTCTCCTGAAAGATAAAAAGATTATGTTCATTAATGGGTGGCATTTTCTTTTCTGTACTATTTATCTAGATTAGGGAGTGAAGCAAAGTGAAGCATCTATTACCACAATGTAGAAGGTTGTATTTGTAACATGTATTAATTGACCAAATAATCTAGTTAACATAGGAATTTTGCAATGAAACACCTATGTGCCAGAAGTGAGAAGTTTTAATAAGCTTTATCTTTATTGGCAAATGAAATTAGTCCATTTTATCAGGCATTCAGCAAGGACTCCTTCACGGGGGAATAGAGGTTTTAAAGAATTTCTTAGCTTAGAGAAGTGTGTAGTTCTCTACAGAGTGACATAATAGACACTAGAGACTTGGAAGAGGGAGTAGGGGAGGGGAATGAGGGAATGAAAAGTTACCAATTGGGTACAATGTGCACTATTCAGATGATGGGCACACTTCTTGCCACACAGCATGAGAGGGAGAGTTGACCTGATTGGAAATGGTGGAAAGTGGAGAAGTAAAGTCAAGAAAGGAGACAAGAGATAGGATGGCGTCAGGAGAACTGATGCAGCTGATGATTGCAGCCAACACCTGAAGCATGGAAACAGCTTTATTTATACAGTGTCTTGACAAAGTTGCACATAAGGTAGAGATCAACCTTAAAGAGGAAACACTGTGTGCTTACTGTGTGCTTACCAATAACAAAGAAAGCATGCATGGGCTATGTGACTTCTGGCAGGTGGAAAGAATGTTGTTAAAGGAGGAGAAGTGGTTGGGGGGTCACTCCCTGAGCATTTTCCAGGCTGTGGGGACCCTGCCAACCTGCTCCCCTCACATACCTACAACCCAGACCTTTCCACTACATGGCCCTGTAACAAAGCTCCATTTGTATTTCCTAAAGATATTGAAATAAAAACAATTCCAAAACTCAAAATACACAATAAGTTTAAAGAAACAGAATTAATTTAGTTAAATTCACTTATTACAGTGTATTATTTATTGTATATATTGTATTTATATATTTATTATACTATATTAATAGTTAAATACACAGCAACACATTTATGTTAAATTCTCAAATATGTTGGTAAAATCATTTTCCAGAAAATATATCCTGGCCTTCTGAATAGATATGTGATTTGCCACATGTCCTTGTTGGGGCCCAGAGCACAACACCTCACAGGGTGGCACCTTGGCGTGCTGAGCACTTTCAGTTGAAGGAGACTGGAGGCCTCTGAAATAAGGTCTTTCAAGTTGAGTGAAGTGATTCATACCTGTAATCCTGATACTCAGGGAGGCCAAGATGGGTGGATTGCTTGGGCTCAGGAGTTGAAGACCAGCCTGAGCAAGAGTGAGACCCCATCTCTACTAAAAATAGAAAAACTAGCCAGGCATCATGGTGGGTGCCTGTAGTCCCAGTTGTTTGGGAAGTTGAGGCAACAGGATTGCTTGCGCTCAGGAGTTTGTGATTGCTGTGTGTTATAATTACACCACCATACTCTACACAGGGTGACCTAGTGAGACTTTGCTTCAAAAAAATAAAAAAAAGAAATCTTTCTGATCTCTTCTTGCCCTCCTGTCTCTGCCTCCTTTTTCTCCCCCAAGGAAAGGCATAAAAACCAGAATTTCTCTTCCCCAAGGTGGGTCATAGAAACTAAAACTCCTCTTGTTACCAGATGAGGAGGGTCCAACTGCCTGTCACTATCAGCCAATATGTGGAGACAGGGATATGTCCCCCAATTTTTATTTGTCAGAAGGCTGGGATTGTGGAGAACAGTGAGAATAGCTTCTCCAAGACTGTTCTGTTCTTCCATTTCTGAAATTACAATTTTATGTATTTAAGTTTAAAGTGAAGATCATGTTAACCTGCATTTTAAACAATAATCAGCAGAATCCATGACCCATAGTAAACAATAATTAGTATAACCTATGAGCTAAAACATTTTAATTTAAAACTTAGTCTCCTAAATTAATCCACTAAACTACTCAATATAGGCATCTTTAGGGTGGGAGCTAAATTTATTAATCAGTAAGAATGGGTGGCTCGGCGTCCGTAGCTTAGTGGTTAGGGTGCCAGCCACATACACCAGGAAGGGTGGGTTCAAATCTTGTGTGGGCCTGCTAAACAACAATGACAACAACAAAAAAATATCCAGGCATTGTGGCGGGTGTCTGTAGTCCCAGCTACTTGGGAAACTGAGGTAACAGAATTGCTTAAGCCCAAGAGTTTGAAGTTGCTGTGAACTATGATGCCACAGCACTCTACTGAGGGTGACATAATGAGACTCTGCCTCAAAAAAAAGGAAGAAGGATAAGAATGGGAGACAGGGGTGAAAGTCAGGCAGGACCTACACCAACCAGACCAGCTGTGTCATGTCTGCCCTAGCCTGACAGACTCCATCTTATTCTACTATATGTGCTTTCAGTCTTCCCCAAAGAAAGCCAAAAAACCTAGAAAGGTAACTCTCTCCCTCTCTCCCTTCTGCCTTGACGACCCTCATGTAACAAGTGTCTTGTCTTATGCCCAGAGAAAAGGAATACCACACAGTGAGGCTATAGAGAACAGACAGGTCTCTCTATGCGTCCCCCTCAGACTATCACCATTAGATCACCCCTTTGTCCAGTCACATTTCTACATGGCTATCCATTCCACATCCAACCTAAGCAGCATAAATGTAGTTTTCCCTGGGTCTTTTTGGGTCTTCATTTCTGAAGGTTCCCATATCATGGAAATTTTAATTAAATACATTTATTATGCTTTTTTCTTGTTAACTTGTCTTTTCTTATGGGAATATTGGCTGTGACCCTTAAGATGGGTAAGAAGAGCCATCACCCCCTTCCCACCTCTACATCCCCAACTACTCATTAAAAAAAGCAATCTTTCTGGTTGTTTCATTCAATAATTTTTCTCAGCAGTGGGGACTTATATATTGTGATAGATTTTAACAGTTTGCTTTTGAAAGGATAACTTTGATTTCCCTATCCCAGAGAACTCTGACAACATTCATTTGCTAACAAAATGGGGGTGAAAAACACACAATTTTAGAGAAATAATGTTCTGTTAACCTTTGAATGGAGCTTGCTATACTTCTCAGTGTTCTGCTATGTTTTCTTCCTTTTTTTTTTTTTTTTGAGACAGAGTCTTACTTTGTCGCCCTCAGAGTGCCCAGGAGTCATAGCTCACAGCAACTTCAAACTCTTGGGCTCTGATGATTCTCTTGTCTCACCCTTCCAGGTAGCTGGGGCTCCAGGTACCTGCTGTAACACCTGACTATTTTTTTGAGATGAGGTCTTGCTTTGGCCAGGCTGGTTCTGAATCAGTGAGCTCAGGCAATCCACCCACCTTGGCCTCCCAGAGTGCTAGGATTATAGGCATGAGCCATGGCGCCCAGCCTGTTTTCAAATTAGTTTTTTTTTTTTTTTTTTTTTTTTTTGTGAAGTAAAGCTGAACTATATTTGTCATAGTTCACACTCTATTCTTATTTTTCAAGGTGTTGTCTTCTCATTGTACTTACTGGAATTTATCTGTATTGAGCAGAGAACCATTGATAAAATGTTAAGGAAACTTTGCTATGTGGAAATTTTTTAAGTAATTATGTTAATTAATTTTTTACATTTTAATGCCTAAAATTGAATACTTAAATAGTTTTATTCACGTATTCTTATAGACCAGTTAGAGCTAAAAGTATTCATTTGTTCTAGCAAAAAAAAAAAACACACACACACACACACACACACACACACACAAAACGCTGAGAATGAAAATAGGTGTAATTAGACTGCATTAGGGTTGTTATAGAAATTATTCATTTTATTTTACATATATAAATTAAAACATGTAAGGTAAATTGCTTGTGCCTAAGAGTTTGAGGTTACTATGAGCTATTGTTGCAGGAAGACGAGGCCCAACGGAGAGAAAGAGCACCCAAACACTATAGTTATAAGAGGAAGGGCTTTATTCATTGGCCAGGAGCTTATGGCATAGAATATTTCCAAATGGCTGTGCTCCCTGACTGGCTTGGTCTTACCCTTTTTATTGACAGTCAAAAAGTTCCACCCCACAGGCACCCTTCCCATTGGCCAGTTTGAATCAAGCGGGAGATGCTACTCCAGCCCCTACAGAACTGCAGGATTTCACAGAACTTGGAAATTTCCAAGTTCCAAGGAG
>CAUYQV010163962.1:0-12459 GCA_963574575.1 Galagoides demidoff
TGATCCCCATCCCCTCCCTTCTCCCTATTTGTTCATTTCCCTAACCCCCTTGTATTAGCTCATCTACTGCCTTCATATTACAATTCAGTACATTGGATTCTTGCTTATCCATTCCTGTGATGCTTTACTAAGAAGAATATGTTCCACCTACATCCAGATTAATGCAAAAGATACACAGGGGTCCTCAAACTTTTTTTTTTTTTATTGAATGTGTACATTAATGCACTTCTGGGGGTACAGAATGGTGTTTTCACACACAATCCGAAACACTTCCATCAAACTGGTTAACATAGCCTTCATGTCATTTTCTTAGTTATTGTGTTAAAATGTTCATATTCTACTCTTAGAAAGATTCACTTGTACCCTTGCAAAATATCTTATGACTTTGAATTTTATTTGACATTTTCTAGACTTGTCAGAAGCAAATATTCAAAAAAAACACAATTTCAATTACTGAATAATATTGCATCTTATGAAGGTACTACAGATATAATACATCTCTAAACTTACAGAATACGTCTCTTCTTTTGGGATATTTATTTTAGTTAACTTATTTTTTCTACTCTTTTGCTGTTATAAAAATGTTTTAGTGAGACAATTATTCTTTTAGGATTCATTCTAAAATAAGTTTACTTTACAATAGTCTCAATATATGATTAATGGAAAATGAGTTGCAAAATTACAGTGACGTAAGAAGTAGGAAATTAATACCATTATTAAATAAACCCAAGAGCTTATGAGAACATCAACAAATATACCAAATTCTAGTAATTGAGAATAAGAAAAACACCTTCTTTATTACATCCATTATTCTGAAGGACAAATGAGACTTATTATAAAGCAGAAATTATTCAAGTAGTAAAAAACAATAATCCCAAAAGACTAACTGCAGTTGAACAAAAAGATGGGAAGAATCACACTATCTAGGGACAAAGTAGCAGGCTGGGAGGGAATAGAGACTTCTGCTAAAACCAAAAGAATATTCCAGAAGAGGGGAAAGTTGAAACATGTTAAGAACTTATCGAGCAGAGAACTCAGCTGGACATTGCTATCTACAACCCCAGGATAAGATCGGAATAATAGGAGACTGGGGAGTAGGTCACAGCATCCAAAAAATCTATTTTCCCGGACACCAGGAGGGTTTCCTCTTATGCCTACACGTACACAGAGACCAGATGAACACAGGATGCAATTTTCATAGATGAAGGCTATATAAAAATATAGTTCTGATGTTCAGCAGATTTCAAAAGATATATATGGATGATATTTGTGGCTAACTTAACATCTTTTTACAACACTACATTAAGATATGTGAGTTTAGAGTACTAGGCTGTTCACAGTCTATATTGTCTGTGTGAGATTTCATGCCTAGTAGCTCACGATTGCATCAACACCATCACCAGCTTTGTATGGTAACAAGGAGCCAGAGTGATTTCTAATGAAAGAGTTGAAATTATCATCACCACTATTTGTTACTAGGAGTTTTATGCAATAGCATAAATGAAAAAATCTCTACAATTTGTCAGCAAATGTGCTTATTGATATCATCTACTACCGTTGCTCCAGTTGAAACTTTTGCAGGTGAGGATAACACATTTGGTGTTGGATATTTCTTCACGAACTACTAAAGGTTAAGAGGATAAATACAAAACTATGTCTAAGAAAAATACCAAGCCCACAAACCTGAACATTGTACTCCCCTGGAAATGAAAGGCATTTCTCTTTGGAAGGAAAGTACTTCAGAGTTAAGCCCATGAACCACTGGAGGGCAGCAGAGACAAGATTTTCACGAACTTCATTTAACCATTCATTGACTAATTGACAGATTTCATTAATTCAATACACAATGATAGCCCATTATATGCAAAGCATTCACCTTTTATTATGACTTAAGTCACACTGCGAACTTTGTCATTAATTATCTGTTGTGAAAGAACGTTTGACAGGTATTTCTATTTGAACCCATAATAGCTCTAGCATGGGTTGGAATCTACTTTTGCTTAGTACAGTTAAGAACTCATACTATTACAGAATTTTAAAGCCAGCAGGAAACTTAGAGAACACTGGTATGTACTAATCTTTCTCTTGAATAACGTCATTCCATTTCTTCTTTTTCCAATGTGTAAAAACTTTTGTTGGTTTTCTCTTTTACATATTCATTCTCAAAGTTTAGAAAAACATGGAAAAGTAAAACATGAAAACAAAACCCAACCATAGATAATTGTTGTTAGCCTTTGCATACAATTCTCATCAGCCACATAGGCAGAGATGTATGTTTATTTGTGTAACTATTCGATCTTAGGATCTATACATACAGCTTAAGTTTATGCTGTAATGCAAGTGCCACATCCTTATCAATAAATTTTGTTTTTTTATTTTGGGGGATTCATTCAGGTTACACTGATTGCATTTGATAGGCAAAGTTCCTCATCTAATTGTGCCTTCCCCCCGAAAAGTGTGTCACACACCAAGACCCCACTGGGGGGGGAGGACAGAGTCTACAGACTATGTTCTTCACTCTCTCTGCTCTTCCTTTCCCCACCCTCTCCCTCCTTCTCTCTCTGCTCTCTCCTTCCTCCACCCCCCACCGTGGACTAGGTCACTAATTGTCCTCATATCAAAACTGAGTACATAGGATTCATGCAAGAATAGGTATTTAAAGAAATGTTTAAATATTTCTTAAAATTTTCTTTCTTTAAATTTTTACTTGTTATTCTGCTTCCAAAACAACAACAACAACAAGATTCCAGTTGATCTGGGAGTTGCTTTGCATTCTGATTCGTCACAATGCATCAAAGTAAGACAAAGCCACATAATCTCCATGAGAAAAACCGAGGCCTACTGATTTAAAGTTTGAAATATTTTAATTGTGAAATAGAATTAAAATGCTTTATGGGGGGGGGGGAGTATGGTTAAGTGTGTGCATTTACCATCAACTATTTCAATCCATGTAGTGAAGTGGTGAGGCTAAGGGATGCTTCCCTGGACCTCACATATTTGCCCCCGTAAATGACTTTACCAAGATAGATGGGTAGAGTGTAGGGTTCATTCTTCCTTTTCCTCGTTGAGCAAATTACCACCAGGATGTGCCAAAGCATTAGTTCACATGAGGCTTCCAGAGCAAACAAGGTGTATTTCCTGTCCTCCAGGAGTGGAAGAGCAGGAGAGAAGGAGCAGTAAGTAACTTGCTGTGTTAGGTCCTGCATGTGATAAGCACGGGCTGTTACCAGGTTCATGAGAGACTCTCCGGGCCAAACTTTTTTTCTCTTAGGGAACTTTCCCTGATGAGATACTTCGGCCAGAAGCTAAAGGGCAAAGAGAGAGAGTCAAGCAAGGAAGAGAGGAAAGACTATTTTGAGAGGAGGAAAGAGCATGTGTGCAAAGACCTGCCTTCTCCGTGAAAGCAAATAGAGTGAGGGCGGAGGGGCAAAGCCCAAAGGGAAGCAAAAGCGAGACTGTGAAAGGCAGTGCAAGGAGTTTGAATATATCAGACAAGAAAACGTTTCCTTTACAAAGTTAACTCTGGCAAGTAGGTCAACAATGGATTAAAGAAAATACTGAATGAAAGGATTCAAGTTGCATCCATAAAATGATTAATACATTTTATTTTAATGTGTTAAGAAAATTAGTAATTACAGAAATTAATATAGACTCTACCCCCAGCAGGTGTTTGATACATGTTAAATAAGTGACTGATGGCCTATAGCTATTTCTTCTAGCACAATGCCAATATTTAATACTACTTACTTGTATTTCTTTATCAATGTCAATGACTTGGAGTTGTAAATATTGAAAAAGTGAGCCACTTCGTCTTCCGTTGGTGCTGTTAGAATTGAAATAGTGCAATTTTCATCTCAGTGTGGGCTCCACTTTCCTAGGAGGAGGATTCATGTATTGTACTGGTCTCTTTCCATTGGTATTATTGCTTTAGTCTATCAACTGCCCCAAGGAGAATCTGTCTGTCTGGGTCGTTTTAGTCATTTATTTAAATTTAATTTAAATATTAAATGTATATTTATCCATGAAACATAGGAGCCTACATGGAAATTCTCCGCATTTTATAATTATAAAACCAGATCTGTGGGATTTTTTAAAAATATCGTTGCATAGATAAAACATTCTATCACCGCATACATAAAATAGTCTTTCTTCAGATGTCACTAGCCATATAAGGTCAGGGGGAAAAGCAGAAGGGAAATGTTTGATTATAACAAAACATTTGTGTAGCTCTGTGCTTCTTTGGTAATTTGGCGGCTGTTTATTAAGAAACAAGCTGAGAGGAAGGGAAATGCTTCCAATTTATTTTCTTTAAGAAACTCACATGAAGTCTGGAGATGACAATTTTTAAGCATGCCAAAGTAGTATAGGAACAGATTGTGCGGAAAAAAATTTTTTTAAAGATGAAGGGAAATCACATCAAAACAAAAGACAGACAAGAAGATATTGGAATCATCCGCAGCATTTAATATTTTAATTTGATCATTATATTAAATATAATAATTTAATTCACTTAAAACTGCTTAAGTATGTCTCGTCCCATTTTCCCTTGAATTTTATGTTAATATGTTGTCAGAAAAATAGAAAGGAAAAACAAATTTAGTAAACAATATTCCTAAGTAACTTTTAAAGATGCAAATAGTAATTTTCACATATAATTATCAAAACAGCAGGATGTCTCCAAGAGCCAGATGGCTCCAGTAAAAATATTAACATTTTCTAAGCCAAAAAGACTCCTGATGAAGTTGGACTATTTTGTATTTTATACTTACATTCATTTGAAATATCACCATCATTTTAATCACACAAAAACATACTTGAAAATACCTTAAAATAATTGCAACTCCCCTGCTGGGATAAGTGGATGTTATTCTGCCTACTTATATAGGGAGAAAATGGTGATCAGTGAGTAAAAATGTTATTGGGTCAATAACTGTAGGTGATTCTGAATTTCACCTGGATTAACAAATGCAGGTGATTATTACGGGGTAGTGAGAATCCTAAGAAGTTTACTCCTTACTGGTGAAACATCAGAAGTTAATTGTCGGTGCATGTGGGCTAAGAGGAAAATGAAGAGGACAGGAGAGAGAGAAATTGTCAGGGATGATAACTTCATTTTGGACGTGTTGACGTTGACTTGCCCATGGCAAACGAGATCATGATTCCAGGTTGGAAGTGATTAAACAAACCCAGAGTTTGGAGGGAGGTCTGGGCTAGAAATAGAGACTTGTCTGCATGCACCCTTGAGAGTGGATGAGGTCATCTAAGGAGAATGGGCGGAAAAGGAAAATATGAGGCCAAAATTGGGAAACTGCAAAAAAGAGAGTTTTAAATAGTGGAGGGAGAAGACAGAAGCTTGGATGAATAACAGAAAGGGGAGGCAGCTGACTCCAGTCTGAGCAGTTTTCTCTACCTGTGGACACCACAGGCAAGTGAGTTTGGATAGGACAGTCTTTACTGTTAGTTCAAGACAGTCTTTACTCACCCATGTTCTTTTCTTCACAATCTTTGAATTAACACTTTTAAGTGGCAAGTTGCCTGATAATTTCATATTTAGCATGAAACCCGACTAAATGGAACAGAAAACCAGGTATGCAGTATAGAACATAAAATAAAGTTTCGGTTTACAGCAAAGCAAAGGGCGGTGTTGCAGCTATGCCCTGGAAACGACAACTCTGGTCCCAGCCCGTGCATAGGAGGGTGCCTCTGACTTACTCCTACTTTATCCTGGCCCTCATTCAAATATTTTTTTAAATTCTGAAAATGAATATTAATGGGCTGTTGCTAGAATCTGGAAGATATTTTCAGCAGTTATTTCACCATGAAGGTGGTTCTAAAAAATAAGATTTGCGTTCACTTCAGGAAACAAAGCTGTTTCTCACACAGCGTAGTCTGTGGGGCCACTGCGAGTTACTCTAAGTCTCGGCTTCTTCATTAGTAAAACCTACCTACGGGGATTGGTTCAGATTAATCGGGCTAATCAGGGAAATTGCCTTCCGAGTGGTTGATCCAAAGTAAATAACAAATACTCATGTCTAAATAGATTCTCTTGCCAAAAACTGCAGATTAAGAACAGCAAAGAATGAACATTCAAAATAACAAACACTGACAATGAATGTTGACAAACAGCCTGTTGCCAGATTCTGGGAAGAATTTTCGCTAATCGCTAAAAACTCCGTCTCTAAAAGCAAATGTTTTTCTTCTCTGCCTCACCTCATGAAACAAAGCTATTTTTTATTATTGCTTATGTATTACCAACATCATCAGCATTTATAACTCACCACAGGCCGAGTACTGTGGGAGGTCTGTGAGTAACCTGGGTTCTAGGGATCCTCAGCTGTCAGGGGGCTTTAGAGAATCCAGATTCTATGGAAATTATGTGGACAATTCTGAATTTTTCTGGAGAGAGGGTCCATAGCTTTTGTAAACTTCTCAGAGCATTTTTTCACAACCACCCCCAAACATACACACTAATATGTTAAGAAACAGTTTCTAGAATGTTCTTACTTCACAGAGAGCCGAGATGGGCAAGCGTAAGATGACGCTTGCTTGTCTTGGTCACCCATAGCCTCCTCTATACCTTCAGATATTATCAGCCTGATGAGGATAATCTGAATTAGAAAGAAATATATATTTTACTGATTATATTTTTACTAAAATCTGCAAAGTATGTTATTCCTAATTAGTTTTGGAATATTACCTATTCTGGTATTACCTATTGCCAAAATTAAGAAAAAACATACATGTAAATATTTATTAAATCCTTTAACATTTTCTTATGTCTCTCTTTCTTGCCATTTTTATATCTTTCATTTCTTCTGAAACCTAGAACCTTCAAAGTTTTGGCTATCACACGAAAGTGTTATTTTTATTTGTTCAATTGTATATTACCTTGGAATTTAGAAATCTCATATTCATACTTCTAAAAAAATTCAGAAGTTCCTTAAACAGAAGCCATTGCTTTAAAATGTGAATGGGAAGGAAACCCCTTGTTACTTAAATGTGAATATTCTGTTTATACAATGGAAACCGAATATTCTTTCCTCTGTAATTATATTACCCACG
The DNA here is from genome assembly GCA_963574575.1 of Galagoides demidoff. NCBI lineage: Eukaryota > Metazoa > Chordata > Mammalia > Primates > Galagidae > Galagoides > Galagoides demidoff. The sequence continues at coordinate 7,063 of CAUYQV010163962.1, forward strand.
CTATCGAAGGTGTCTAAAATACTAAACAAAATTGTAAAGTCAGGATATGATTTGTTATTTATGTAAAATACCTGCAGAGTGGAAGGAGTATAAACAACATTGTCTGCTAAATTTAAACCTAGAAAATAAAAATATAGAGTGGTGAGCAGAAACAAGATTGTAATGTAGTCTTGGAACTCTTGTGAAAAAGCCCCCACAATAAGATCCATGAATCCTGTGGTTTCACTTCTCCTTCCCATAGGCTCTTCATAGACACTAATTTTTTAAATCTACCACAAAAGTTCTAGCTTTATTTCAAGGTTGGGGTATTTATATTCTCCTTACAAATGAACTTGTCTGATAGTGGATCATCAGAAAAACTGATAGGCCTTAATAAGGGCTGTGATATATTCCAGTAAGATGCTCATTATACAAGTTCAAATTCAACAAAATACACTTAACTTCACATAAACTTGTCGCTTCAGGTAAGAGACTCGGAAAAATCCCCCATAGGATGGCAAACCAACTACATCGCAGACAGAATCTTCATGTGTTCTTTCTGTCCTTCAGAACTGCCAGAGTCAAATCTGATATTGTTCATTATATACTTAAAAGGCAGAAATGGGAGTTGCTGGTTTACTTTTACATTATTGGTTAGGACTGACCATTTGTACTTTGAAAAAATGAACAGATATTAAACCTGAATACCAATTTTTAAATGACACTAGGCAAAAAGTGCATATACCATGCTGATGGGATTATACCTATAATGGAGGAGCAAATGTCAGTCTAATCGAAAGGAATCAGGCACAAAAGACTACACATTGTGTGATCCCATTTATGTGAAATCCAGAAGAGGCAACTTATAAAGACAGATAATAGATTAGGAATTGATTGCCTAGAGCATGGAAAGTAGAAAAATGGGAGTAATAAGGGGTTTATTTTGAAATGATGAAAATATACTAAAAAACATTACATTGTAGACTTTACATGGGTGAGCTTTATGGTAAGCAAATTATGCCTCAATAAAGTTGTTAAAAATATGTAATCATTCAATTTAGGGGGACATTGTTGAACATTAGATACTTTTAGCTTAGAAAAACTTGAAGAAATTTTGAATTTCTCATTAGATGATGCTTCCCAATATTTTTGGTAATTTCTCAAAGATCATGGAATTTTTATTACATGTTCATGTAATGATATGGAAAATAATGTTGAAAATAGCCTTTGAATTGGTGCCTTGGTACTAATTTTTTCCTCGATATTTTTACAAAATCATATTTTTAAATGTATTCCCTATTCCGAATAGTTGACCTCTGTACTCTAGTACCAAGTACGAGAGTTGCTGTGTAAAGTGTTGTCCATGGATCAGCGGCAGGGGCAGCTCTGGAGAGTTTATCAGAAACACAGACTCTCAGTCCAATTCTGTAACTACTGAATCAAACTGCCTTTTGACAGAATCCCCAGGTGACTCGGGTGCCCATGAAAGTGCTTTAAAGCAGTGGTTCTCAAAGTATGGTCTCCAGAAAACCAGCATCATCTTGAGAGAATTTGTGAGAGAGGGAAGTTGTCTGGTCCCACCCAACCTGACTGAATCAGAAACTCTAGCAATCCAGGTTTCATCAAACTCTCCCCGTGATTCTGGTCATGCTAAACAGTCTGCAGCGCAATAATCACTTAGTCGCACAAAGCAGTCACCTAGGGAACGTTAAAAAAAATCTTGATGCCTGAGTTGCAAGTCATACACGTTAAATCAGAGTCTTTGGTGGGAGCCAGGTGTCAGTGTCATTTAAATTCCTCCTGTGATTCCAATATGCATTCAAGTCCAAAAATCAGCATTCTCAAGGACACAGACTAGGTATGTTCATCTTACCCGTTCCTCAAACTGGCTGTAGTTCTCAGAATCACGACAAACTATTGGATGGCATTGGGGTTATTAGAAACAACCATGGACTCACATTTTGCTTTATCTGTTACAGGAAAGTGTTGGTCACACTCTACGTACCTCACACTCGGTTTTCTTTCCCCCCTCTGTTATTTAATCTAAGTCCTCTGGTGACATTAGTGCCACAAACGTGGGAAACATTTAAAAGTAAAAATCAAGCCCGACATTTAATACTCTTGGGGATTTAGAAGAGAAAGCAAGAGAACAAAAAACTAAATGCCTGTTTGGGGAAGAAGCAAAGCCTAAGAAAAAGAGGAAATTATGTGAACGAGGGGGCGGTAGGCAGCGTCTAACTGGCTGCACAGAGGTAGGCAGCATAAGAGTCAATGTTTTTTGGAAAAGCAAAGTTAGCACTTGCCAAAGATTCCAATTACGAGGGGAAAGAGAAAGAAGGTGTCAGCTAAGGGGTGCATAGGTGGCAGGATTCAGGTGTTTCTGGAAAGTTGGAGGTCACTTCAATAGTAGTCAACATGTAACTAAGAGGAAAGTCCAGTTTAGGAGGCCCCACAAAGAGCGTGTCTCCCTGCTCTTAAATGATCTTGGGAAGGTCTTGGATGGAAGTCAGAATTCCAAGGGTGTGTGGGAGAGGAATGAGGCCCAGTTCTGGTGGTTTAAAGAAATCCATATTAAATATGGGGGTGGCTCTTGGGAGGTTAAAGCATTATAAGCTTTTGGCTTAACCAGCGAGTCTGTTGCACACTCCATTTGCTCTTGTAGTCTCTCAAAATATTTCCAGGAAAGCTCTCTTATGCCTACCAAGCAACTAGAAAAATGCTTCCTGGAAGTCTGTATTTTTCCCTCACAGGCAGCATTCATTTGGGAATGCCACTTCAGAATAAGAAGAAATTGATTTAAAAAAAAAAAAAAACTACGTAAGCACTTTCAGACAGAGAGGAGAACGCCTTCTGGTATACATATTTTCCACCTTACAAACCAACACAAATATAACAGGAAAGCTGGAAACAGAGGAGGGACCCTAGATGTGAACCTGGAAACCAGAATCTTCTGGCATCAGCTGTAGAGAACACACTGAGTTCTTCCTTGAATTAGAAGGAAGAGTTGTAGCTGTGCCACAATTAATCTGGGCAAGGTACTTGGTTCCTCTGAGGACTCTGCTGGTCCTTTCAAACAGTCTGAAATAAGCTAGTTGATTTCGAGGGTAGTGTTGCAAGACCCATAGAAGGAGAATGCTGGGTGGTGACTATGGCAACGTCACAGAAATCTTTTTGCCCAGGTGGTTAAGTTTAAAGTCAGAGAAGAGACAGAAAACCTGGGGCAGGGTGGGGGAAGAGTCTCTTGGAGATGGGCTGAAGTGCATCTGTGACGATGCTAGATATGGAAAAGCCCGTGGTGACTGAGGGTGTGGTCATGTAGGGAGGAGGGGGATGGGTGTGCTCCCACTTCTGAGGGTGGATGTGTTTGAGGGAGGGGGATGGGCACAGTCGTGTACAGAGGGAGGAGGATAGGTGTGATCCCACTTAATGGACACAATGTTAGGGTGCATGGCACATCTCATGAGGGCAGGACACAATTTTAAGAGGAACTTCCCTAACAAATGCAAACATTGTAACCTAATTCTTTGTACTCTCAATTAACTTGAAATATATATATTCAAACAATAATATATATTATTGTTTCAAGTATATATATATTTTATATGTGTTGTGTGTGTTACTTGACTGAGTAAGAGTGAGACCTCATCTCTACAAAAAATACAAAAACTAGCTGAGTGTCATGGCAGGCACCTGTATTCCCAGCCTCTCAGGAAGCTGAGACAGGAAGATCACTTGAACCCAGGAGCTTGCTTTGAGCAGCTCAGACCATGACACCATGGTACTCTAGCCTGAGCAACACAAACCAAAACAAAGTGTTCATCTGTATTTCTTCAAAACAAGTTTTTCACCAATCTATTTCTTCTCTCTTTCTAAGATTTCCTTGACAAAAATGGTAGAACTTTGTTATTCACCCACAGGTCCCAGAGACTATGTTCTTTTTTCCCCCAATCTGGTTTGGTGATTTTGATCTTCAGATTTGATCATTTGTATTTATCCACTTTCAAGTTTGGTGAATTTTTCCTCTATTTTCCTTTCTCCATTGATTCCATCAGTAATCTTTTTAAATTTCAGATATGATATTTTTCAGTTTTTAAATTTCCATTTGGTTCATTTTTATAGTGTAATGTGTTTAAAATGTTTACTATTTTCACAGTGCTCACCTTTACCTGATGGAGCATGTTCCTACAGCTGCTTTAACATCTTTAACTGATAATTCAGACATCTGGGCATCTTAGGGTTTGCATCTGTTCATAGTTTACTCCCTTGAAAAGTGATCAGAGTTTTCTTTTCTTATAAAATAATTTTGAGTTGTATCCTAACAACTTTGATGGTCATGTTAAAATCTTCTGGAGATGTCCATTTCTGTAGCTGTTTTTTTTCTTTTAGTAGGTAATGGACACAAGTTCAGACCACATGTGTTGTCTCCTCTTCTGTGGGTGGCAGTTGTGATTTTCAAAGCCTTTTCTGTGGTTTAGATATACTCCCTGCATGCACCTCATTGAGTTACTCTGGGGAGCGGGGTATAGGTGGAAGCTTGTATTGTAGTTCATTTTTAAAAGCAATGCTACCTTGTGTCTGTTCCATGCATTTGCAAGTCATGACAAAAACCTGTCAGTTCACACAGAGAAGCAGGGGCTGTCTTTCTCCAGCTCTCTCCTCCCTAGCACTTTCCCCCACACTCTCTAGAAGCTGTAACCCCTTTTCCAGGTTTTCTAACTAGAAAGTTAGGGTATATCTCAGAGTTTTAGACCCTCATTTGGTGAGACTGCTCTCAGGATGAAGTAGCAAAAAGAGAATTTTATATTGGGCCACAGTCCCCTCCCTGACACCTCTTTTGTTCTTCCAGCAGAGATGGGCTTTCTCTCTGGGCTTGCAGTGCTGCTTCCATGACAAATTACGCCCATACTTAGTGGCTTAACACAACAAACACTTAGTATCTGACATTTTCTGTGGTTCAGGATTCTAGGTATCCCTTGGCTGGGGGTCCCCTCACCAGGCTGCAGCCATGGCTTTGGCCAGGACTGCAGTAATCTCAAAGCTTGACAAGGCTCGGCGCCTGTGGCTCAATCGGCTAAGGCGCCAGCCACGTACACCTAAGGTGGCGGGTTCAAATCCCCAGCCCAAGCCCGCCAAACAACAATGGTGGCTGCAACAAAAAAATGGCCAGGCGTTGTGGCGGGCGCCTGTGGTCCCAGCTACTTGGGAGGCGGAGGCAGGAGACTCGCTTGAGCCCAGGAGTTGGAGGTTGCTATGAGCTGTGATGCCATGGCACTTACCCAGGGGGATAGCTTGAGGCTCCGTCTCAAAAAAAAAAAAAAAAAGCTTGAGAAGAAGAGGATCTGTTTCCAAGTTCACTCAGGGCTGTGGACAGGTTTCAGAAGTTCCACGTCCAAGCTCATTACACGGCTGTTGACACCC
>CAUYQV010163967.1:0-14637 GCA_963574575.1 Galagoides demidoff
TGTTTACATGGATGGAGCTGGAAAATGTTCTTCTTAGCAAAGTATCTCAAGAATGGAAGAAAAAGTATCCAATGTACTCAGCCCTAATTTATATTTATGAAACTAATATTTATGAAACTAATTTATAGCTTTTATATGAAAGCTATAACCCAATTATAGCCCAAGAATATGGGGAAAAGGTGGGGAGGGAGAATGGGTGGAGGGAGGGTAATTGGTGGGACCACACCTATGGTGCATCTTATATGGGTACATGTGAAATTTACTAAATGTAGAATATAAATGTCTTAACACAATAACTAAGAAAAGAAGGCTATGTTAACCAGTTTGACAAAAATATTTCAAATTGTATATAAAACCAGCACATTGTACTCCATGACTGCATTAATGTACACAGCTATGATTTAATTTTTAAAAATTAGCTTAATAGGAAAAAAAGGGGTTGCTGGGTGTGGTGACTCATACCTGAGTTCAAGAACAGCCTGAAAAACATGATGAGACTCTAATCTCTATAAAAAATATAAAAAGTGGCCAGATGTATTGGTACTGGCCTATAATTCTAGCTACACTGGAGACTGAGACAGGAGAATCACTTGAGCCCAGGAGTTCAAGGTTGTAGTGAGCCATGATGATGCCACTGCACTCCATCCTGGGTGACAGAGCAAGACCCTGTCTCTAAAAATAAAAAAGTGAAAATATATAGTGTAATTAAACATTTCCCTGACCTTTTGAAAGTGGGAAGAGCAGAGTTTATTCAGTTCACCAGTTCAATGTAAACGTAGAAAGTCTAGTGAGATTCGTTCATCAGTTATGATTTCAGAAGAGTCTGTCCCTGGGCCTTTATGCTATGCCCCATTTGGAAACCAGAGAAAAAAGTCAGAATGTGAATTTTCAGTTTTTATTACAATGTGGAATTACATTGTTTCATTCTCTAAGTAAAAGCCCAGCATGGCAAAAAACTGGAGGGAACGTCTAAAAACTAGATGTTCTTCAAGTATGTTAAAGGAGTTGACATGTTGCAAGGAGTTGACATGTTAATTACATTGAAGAATACTTCCAGTTGCGAATGATTGGGGTACTTTTCTGCCCTCTTTGTAGCTCTAACAGTGGCAGTCAGTCCCAAGTGGAGTTGATATTTTTTTCGAAATCATTGCATAAATAAAATCAATTTATAAATATTTATAAACTTATTTCATTAATCCTTTTCTGGTCTAGTGTCGTGAAGCTGAATAAGCCCAAGGAATTAAAAATAATAAATGAAAGAAACTCTTGAAAGAGTCTTTCTATGGTAGATAAGTTTACCAAATGTGACTGAACTCATATAGCTTTCCTGCCCACAGTTAAGTTGCAATGACAGTTCAAGATTCCAGAGGCTTTGATTGAACACAGTATATTAGCTTCTTTAAAAAGTTTTGATGCAGCTCTTCAGTTTTGATGCTGTTCACCTGTTCTTTCCATATCTGTCATGATGTTTTTGTCTCTTTTTTATCACAATCCTAAGAGTAGGATTATTAACTACTCTTAAACTGTCCCCTGCCTTTCTGTCACTAGGTACTGGTTAATTTAATTTATCCTCTACATAGTATTTGGATTTATAACTAGAATGCTATTGTTATTTTTGTCAATTCCCTGGTTTAGAAAAGAGAAAATGCGTAACTTTTCGTTGTAGTCTAAAATTTTTTGCAGGTAATCAAGGCTTCTCCTGTAAAGTCATTGCAAAGATGAGTCACAAGCTACATTTTGGCTCAAAAGCAGGTGGTATTTTTATACCAACTCTGATCAATGTTTCTGGGTCTTTTGTGGATTTGAGTGATGCAGCCTTTTAGGTTGCCACTTCCTATTAATAGGAGCTCACACATTTGCTGAACCCTGGTTTTCATCTAGGATCTAGCTCAGTATTTCTCAGATGGGGTATTTTGCCCTTGAGGAGACATTTGACAATATCTAGAGACATTTTTGTTTGTCATCTGGGGAGTTGCTATTGGCATCTAATTGGTAGAAGCCAAGGATATTGTTAAACATTCTCCACTGCACAGGACAGCTCTCCTAACAATAAATCTTACTGCTCAAAATGTCAACAGTGATGACGTGGAGAAACTCTGTAACCTTAGAACTCAGTACACTATGTCTAATCACAGACTAGATTTTCTAAGTATGGTTGCCCGTCATTTTTTAGGCATTGCTTTCCCCTTCCTTTTAGTTCTACTTCTAATGTCTTCTCAACCATTTATGAGTGCTTAGTTTCAGCCTACTAAAAATCCAACCATTCTTTCAAGCTTAGCTCAGCTTAGATGTCATCTACTCCAATAATCATTGCATTTGACAGTAATGCTGTCTCTTCTAAATTCCTACAGGATTCAGTCAGAAGAGTTTGATAGTTTTATGATAAGACTCCTTGTAGGATGGTTAAGTCTATGCCTTATTTCTGATTTTAAATATTTCTAGATAGTTAAATATTATACAATTCAATGTATGAAATAAAACTGAATTTCATGGCCCCTAAGAGTTGGATTCTATGTCTGTATAGTCTTATATATTTTTAATCATATCATAAATGCAACTTAGAATTTCACTTTTTTCCCCAACATTGTAATATATTTTTTTCACATTACAACAAAGTCCCCAAGGTTATTTTAGTAGCCATATAATAAAATTTAGTCAAGTCAATTATGCTCTAATTTATTTAACTAGTCTTCTCTCATCTTAAAGTTAACTTGATTTTATTTTTTGATAAAATAAGTAATAACATGTTGAATACCTTTGCTATATAGCTTTCCCCCCTTAATGTAAAATATCCTCTTTGAACACGTTCTAAGAAATGATCTAACTGGTTGGCATGGTATAACTGCTAGTGATATATATTGCCAAACTTATTACCAGTTTAAATTGCCAGTGGCAATGTTTAAGGAAACCATATACTTGAATCGGTCAGAAGACCTGGGTTCAAGTGATAGCTCTTCTCCTCAGTAATCGTATGATCTTAAACAAAAATCTGTGCGATCATATTTTCTTACCTGTAGAATGGGGAGAATAAACCTGTACTGCAGGGTCAGGAGCACTGAATCAGATAAAGTCTTTGAAAGTAAATTGTAAACAATGAAATTGGCAATGATCGTTCAATATTTATTTAAAGCCTACTATCTGCCAGAATCTGTGCTAATAACTAGGAATACAGAGATGAATACAATGTTGGCTTTGAGGAACCCTAAGCCTGGTGCCATGTGATTATTAAAATATTATCTTAGTTATAAAACTGCAAAGAAATTTTTGAATTGTATGAGGGACTTAAAAATTAAGTCCATACAACAGGAAATATAGGTATAAAAACCCACCAATTTAGTAAAATCATTGTTATATATTTTTCTCCTCTTTTGAGATGGCATCTCGCTCTGTTGCCCAGGTTAGAGTACAGTGGTGTCATCATAGCTCACTGCAACCTTGAACTCCTGGGCTTAGGTGATCCTCCCACATCAGCCCCTCAAGTAGCCAGGACTATAGGTGCGTGCCCTCACACCTAGCTAATTAATTTTTGTCTAGATGGGGTCTTTACATCACCCAGGTTAGATTCATTTTGATAGTATTACCAGGTCGACTTACCTCTAACCTAAATCACAACTAAAAAAACATATTTAGTGTTTTTTTTCCTCATACGTTAGCATAGTGATTGTCTTACTGCTACATGCTGATGGACATTTTTGTCCCTCTTTTTTCCCTCTGTGATAATTTAAAGCATTTTTAATAGATTTCATTTGCTACTGATAACATTTTTAAATCCTTTACTGAGCCATAGGTCTCTGGAAGCTCCATGAGGGCATGGCCCCACCTGAATCTGTTATGTGACTCTCCCATCAAGACCGCTTTGCTTCAGAGTAACTGGGAGTATTTAGGAACTCCACCATCCTTAGTTCTACCTTTTGGAGGTAGACATTGATTTTTCTGCCTCTGAATATAAAGGCCCAGAGCAAGCCCTTTAGCCCCTCATCTCTGAGCACGCTGGGAATCAGAAGCTGAGGAAACGGAGGTTAACTGCAGAAAAATGCATCAGCACTGGCAGTGCAAAAGTTACTGGTATGAGCAGGCAGTGTGACAGAAGTTCTTGACTAAGGACTGGAAGCTGCAAAAACAGATTTTTTTCCACTGTCAAGGATGGCTTACGTAGATAGAGATAATAAAAGAATGTTACCATTTATGATGCACCCCTGAAGAGACTTAAGACTATTAGAAGGCAAAATGTCCTTTTTGTACTCAGCTACTTGATTGGCCTAATCAAATCTGGGATCTTTAGGATTTTAGGAAAAATCCCCTTCTTTCTGGATAGGGCTCTGGAATAAAGCCCATCATGTTCCAGACTCTTCCCCATTATTGCTGTTAAAATTCACTTATAATTCTTGATGTTCTTTTCATAGCAGATCATAAATGATACCAATATTTCTCTTTCCTTCATTTTTATTTTTCTTAGAATTGAGACTACGTCCTTAAGCTGTGGACCCAGATTGTGTTAATATTGCATTATTTCTAGACATTTTACCTCTGTTTACAAATAAAGAGAAAGCAAGTTTACGTGGGTGAAGGTAGATAGGAATAGCAGAGACTCTGTAGCAAAATACCTGCCATAATGCACTTCAGTCTAGCAACAAACATTCTTTTCCCTCCTCTGAGTCAGCAAAAAAGAAGGGGAAACAAAATTTAAGTTGGTGGAAAGAAGTAGAAATCTTTGTTAATTTCTCTCTCTTGGGCGGCGCCTGTGGCTCAGTGGGTAGGGCACCAGCCCCATATACCAAGGGTGCTGGCTTCAAACCCGGCCCCGGCCAAACCGCAACAAAAAAAATAGCCAGGCATTGTTGTCCCAGCGACTCAGAAGGCTGAGGCCAGAGAATCGCCTAAGCCCAGGACTTGGAGGTTGCTGTGAGCTGTGTGATGCCATGGCACTCTACTGAGGGTGATAAAGTAAGACTGTATCTACAAAAAAAAAAAAAATTTCTCTCTCTTTTGGGGGGGTAACTTCTTTCAGTATTTTAGATGAAATTTAATTTAGATAAAATTAAATCATCAGGTATCCCTGTGAGATATAATGAAAGAGGCTCAATTAGTAGGTATTTTCAATTATATCGTGAGAGGTTTGAAGGAAAAAAAAGAGGTAAAATTCAACCGCTAATTGAAATTTTGATTCAATTTTTATGCCAAGAATTTCTGCTTCATCACGCCTATCTTTTGCCCATTACTGACAGTTTTTACTTCACATCTAAGAAACAACTGATGCTTTCATCCACAATCCTTTCCAAACTTATAATCTGTTGTAGAACCTTTCTTTACATTTCTTTTTGGGAATTTAGTTGTTGATTTCTGGCAAATATAATCACAAGGCAAATACTACACTAGAAATACTACCTTGTCAGGGGCCCTCAGAGTCAAGGGAGGGCAATTTGAGAGCAGTGGGATTAGATCTAGGAGTTTTGATTCTGACAATATTCATTTCTTGGGAATGACTGGTCAAAAGAAATCAAAAAAAATCAGTAAACTTTTAAACAATGAAAGCAATGCAGAATTGCTTTTAAAATATGAAAGTTGTAGAAATGTTCCAGGGTAAAAATAGAAAATAAACTTACATGGTGGAATTTTCTTCTCCCCTCTAGCACCCCTCCAATCTCAAAGACATACCAGAAGAAAGTTCTCTATTACATATAAGATGTGAATCCAGTGCCCTAGGTTTTCCTGAGATATGCGAAACACCCAAATTTCATCAACGAATCTATTTTGCAGCCAAGGCGCCTTAAACTGTACTTAGACTTAGCTCGTGTGTTCATGCTGTACGTGAACAACCTCCATGCAGAGCCTTAGAGTCCTGTATAAAGGATTCCAACTTCCCTCTATGTAATCCACTCCAGAGAGTTTATCAATGATTTTTATCAGGACTTTAAATGGAAGCTTTCTCATTTTCACTCTTTTAACCTTGTGAGGAGATTCCGTCCTTATCAAGTAATTGCTTTACATTATTTCACAGACAAAGTTTTTCTGGGCCTCTTGTTGGCCTCATTGAAAAATCCATGAATACTACACGGGAGTATTCACAAAAGCAAAGGGCAGCGAGGAGAAGAGGGAGGACAACACGTTAAGAAGTTGGTATTTAACTGGAACAAAAACTTTTTCCCCTGTTATTCCTGAATTGAGCCCTTTCTAGCCTTTCAGCCTAACTTAACTGCATCTTTCCCTCTTTGAGCAAATCTTTCATTTCTTTTTTGTCCTCCCCAATCTTCTTCCCACTCATGTCTTATGCTTTCTTCAAAGTCCACCTCAAAGTCCATTTTGCCTCCAAGGAGATTTTTCTGATGTTGTTAATCCTACTTTATATTAAACACTTGCTCAGTGTTCTCCCAGCAGTGTTCAGTATGTAAATTGGCCTGGGTGGAAATCACGTGTGCACGGAAATGCACCATAGCATATTCGAAGATGCAGACCGTGGCCTTCCACTGGGCACGGAATCCCTGTATAAGGTGTTTCTCCTCTTTACTGTGGCTTCTCCATATTTTTTATCCAAGGTAATCGTGGTCCTTACATGTGTCACCTAACAGTCCTCCAGTTATGTGTTTTTGAATCTGCCTGTTTCCTACTCAGGCTACACATTTCTCTCCGTCTTGTACTATGCATATATATCCTTTACTGCTCTATGCTAGATTGTTTTCCCTGATTAATCCTGTCTCTTTCTAAAAAGAATTTTTTTAATCTGATTTCCGTCAGCACGTGCTGTCATCTATAGTGTAAGACTTTCATGGATTACAGTGTTATGTTTCATTTCTCTTTTGGATTGTACAATATCCAAGTTTCTGCTAGCTCTCAAATTCCACAAGGCTCCCAGCGTGTCTTTGTTCCCCACTATATGAGAATACCTCTGCAGCAAAACCTTCTCTTCATGTTGCATTTTTAAAACAAGCATTACACACATCAAGCATACGATAAGGACTCGCGAACCAACTCCATCTTCACAAGTAGGAGGCCACAGAAGATGGCTTAAGCTTCACCAGGCACGATTTAGGTTGAACATAAGGGATAGATTCTCCGATAATAAAATTGATTGAAGGTAAGAACCAGGTATTGAAGAACAACAGGGACTCTATTCCCTGGAGATCTCTGAAGGGAAAAAAATGATTTATCTTGGATGGAATCAGGACACTCGACTAAAAGATGTATTGAGATTGTATCTGTCTCCGGGATTTTATTAAAATCCTGAACGAGAACACTACTTTTACAACATGTTTCTGGTACAGAGTTTTTAGTTTTTATTATTAAAAAAACAAACAAACAAACAAAAAAAACCCGGGCAGTGCCTGTGGCTCAGAGGAATAGGCGTCAGCCCCATATACCAGAGGTGGTGGGTTCAAACCTGGCCCCAGCCAAAAAAAAATGCAAAAAAAAAAAAAAAAACTCTAATTAGAAATAACATAGGAAAGCCTAAATTATTTTTATATTGAAATATAGTCTTTAGATAATTAAAACACGATGAACTACATGTTTCCGGTAATATATTTGCCTGGTACTACTGAGGAGTGTTTGTTCTATTTGTTCCTCTTCTTCAAAACTCCAAGGGAAAATATGCTTTCACACATCTGCTTAAAAATGACAATAATTCTATGAGCGATAGAGACATTCTATTCTTATACCATCACGAGAATTAAGTTCCTCTTTTTATAGAAATGAAAACAGTGGAAAAGTGAATTCAGTAGTTTCTAACAGCTTACACTTTGTAGATGTGGACATCCATATTTGTGCCTTTTTGCGTATTTCTCCTGAGCTTTAAATTTTCCCCTCTACCTCATTTATTTTTGGTTCTTTGAATACGGTTTCCTGTCACAGAAACAGGGTTTCTGGAGAGAAAAATAATTGTTTTAATTGCTAATGAGACTCTCTGGCTTTACTTTGCTGAATAGCTTTTATTTGTATACGATTCTTGTTAGGGGAATAGTTCTAAAAGTTGTTCATGCTTTTACGGAAGTATATGTGAGAAAAGATAATCAAGAATTCTGTTCAACCTACTCAATAGGTACAGATATCATCTTTAAAAATTTGAGTATGGGCGGCGCCCGTGGCTCAAAGGAGTAGGGTGCCGGCCCCATATACTGGAGGTGGTGGATTCAAACCCAGACCCGGCCAAAAAAAAAAAAAAAAAGCAAAAATAAAATAAAATAAAATAAAAAATAAACATTTGAGTATGAATCTGTTTTAGCTCATTTCAGACTGTGAAACATTGCTCCTGGCAGCTAAAAATATTAAATGCAGGTAGCTGGAAAATCCTCAAAAATCACTTATTTATGAGTGATTTTTGAGTCAATAGCCATTAAAAACTCATTTGTAATAGGAGTTGTCACCTTATTGATAAAGACGTAGTTTAAGCTGAATCGTGTCCTCTAAAATAAAACTGCGATTTAATAGCACCCTGATTTGACCTAGACACTTACCCCATTTCCTTAGTATTTGTTGCTGATACGACCTGACACAGGTTGTGCTTACAGTGAATTTGCTATTCCAACTCTGTATGAGTACTTTCTAATTGAGAAAAATGGTTAGCAGGTCCAAAATAAATATCCCATTGAAGGGTGGAAAGGAAGAGACATTTGGATTCAGATTGAATGTCTTCAGTTATTCCAAAGAATAATTGAACCAAATCTCACTCCGAACTGTGTTGCCACATTAAAAGGTAGCTCTCCCCTCGGAAGTCCCACCAAGTTGTTTAGATGCTGTAGTCATCTAAAATAGCATTGACCTTGTTCAGGATAACCTTTATTAGTGATATAGCAATAGAACCAATAGGGGTGCCTTCTTGGGAAACATAAAATGAGGAGATTTGGCAGAAGTAGGGAGTGGCTTAAAAAACAAAGATGCCCTAGTAAGTGACCATGTTTTCATTATAGTAACTGGTAACATAACATATTTTTGCTAAAAATTCAGAACTATTTTAAAACTTTTATTGACAGAGGATTTTGATTTGTCTCCCACAGAATAATTTTGTTCTTATAGATGGTTTTGTTTACCCTGGATCACAGGTGCACGCCCACTTTACCAGTGCTAAGTTTGTAAAGACATAGATTATTAAATATCAAAAGATCAATGAAGAAAAGCAATGCAGAATTATTTTTTCCTTTAGAAATATGCTTCTCATTGCAAAAATTAGTTCTAGAGAAACCAAAGAAGCTAGTGTTTACCTACAACTTTAAAGCTTATGTCCTCACCTACTCTCCCCGCACACACCTGACCTTGTTGATTGGGCCTCACACAACATTGAATAATTAGTGTGTGTTTTCCTTTTGCCCTGAACCTCCCCAGGAAAGAGCTAATCAGCAGTGAGTTTATAAGCCGACAAGAAAAAGGACCAGGGGTTGAACAGCTCTTCACCTGGGCACTTGCTCTGAAAGGAACCCGGGGTCTGCCATAAAGAATGATAATAGATTCTATGGGGGCCTCCCAGCTTCGTAAGCTACTAGTGATATAGGTACTAGTGATAATATACTGGGCAGTATATTAACAGCCAAGCCAGAGAATTTCCACAGAGATATTTCCTGAGATACTAAAAATAAACTAATGTTTATTTTTTTAAGGGACAGTCAAAGCTTCCAAATATCTTTTATAAACATTTCCATGAACTCTTTGTTCCCCCTATCCTCCCCTCCATTCCTTTTTGTAAAATTATTTCTGTTTCTCTGTTGATGACTTAAAGAGACTATATTAACATAGTTGCAATTTTCCTTTTCTATTTATGATATCCTCATTTTTTTAATTTCTATTTTTGTTTTGAGGGGGTACAGATGGGAGAGAAGTGCTCAGGGAAAATCCTTTTGGAGTCGAAACGCTTTCATTTGAATATTTCCACAATCATTGATCTTCCATGCAGGGCTCAATTTATCACTTTAGACAGCCCTGCTCTTGGTTCTGTTTCTTAATATGTTCCCAGAGACTTGTCCTACTGTATGCAAATCAGGCATTCGAGCATAAGCTCTCCTTTGTTCATCTGTTACCAGTTATTTTACTACCACCTACCATGGGCCAGGTGCTATGAATTATGAAGAATGAGATAAAATCTCTCCACCCACAAGGTACTTACAATCTAGTTGGAAAGACAGATCATATGCACTTCAAACCATCAGTGATAGACTCTTGTTTTAAGCACCAGTTTAAATCGATATTGCGAAGTCCTATATTGTTCATCAGAGGAAACTGAAAGGAAGTTCGAACACCCGAAAATGACAATCAGTTTTTAAAAAAGGGACTCAAAAGGAAAGAAGTTAGTGTGACTCACTGATCAAGAAACAACATGTAGGCTGGATCTGAAATTAGACCAAGGATAATAAGATTAGGGTGAAAGATGGTTCATAATAGCATTTGGGAAGGCGCCAAGGTAAGAAAGAATAATAAAGATGTTATTTAGTTGCAGTATGTTAGTATAACTTCAACCCAATTTTTCCATTGTACACCTAAAGATTATGTATGTTTTATATAGAGGCGTGCCTTGATGTTTCCAAACCTGTAATTTTTGTCAGGAATGTGTAAAGAAAGCCGCAGAAGGCCGACTTCTTGTAAGTCCCTTTATGTATAATAGTTCCTGAGATACTGCTGGTGAAAAAGGTAAGTCCTTCTCTACTTGTGTCTACAAGAGCTGTTGCTTTAAAAACATTCTTTTAAAGCTTTTGGTGGAAAATTTTTGCTTAGTGACCAGGAATGAGACTGGAGGAAAAGAAAATCTTTTCAGATAAGAAAATAAGAAGATAAAGATGAATTTATTTTGAGAGGGAAATCTACTTTCCGGGCAATTAAAGTGTTTCTATCTGATAAGGATCTGAGCGTAACAATTTCTGGGTCTTACGGTAATCTGGATTGTCTTATTTCAATAATGAAAAAGGGAAGGGAAATGAACTGGCTGCTGAAATGGTGAGAAACCAGGTGGGAAGGGACTCTCAGAGGAGGTACAGTGCGCAGTTGACACCCAACTGGAGTGGAGCCCATTTAGAGCAAGAGAATGTACGAAGGGTTCGAAAGTGTTTGCATGGGAAAATACACTTTCAAGTTACTTTTTCTGAACACGAAGAGCTCAACTTTAAAATGCAAGGTATTTGTCAACATTATCTGAAACACCGGACTAGAGGCAAATGTTCTAACATATTTGTTTTCTTACAATTAAAGCTAAGCTGACATGTTGAAAAGATGGTCTTCAGAGATACTCAGAGGCTGCTAAATTTTTGTCAATAATTAGCCTTCACTTTTCTTTAGAGACGAGGAAGTCATATTTTTTTTTCCCTCTTTGCATTTGCCAAGTAAGGATTTTCACTTTTAAATTTCTTCATCCTGGTGTTTGCATTTAAGCATTTCAAACAGACTCTTCACCCCCAGCCCACCATGTGTAGCATTGCGTTTATGCATTCAACTTCTTCCTCGAGTGATGCTATTTTTTTCTGCCTCAGCCTGACAGCCACTAATAATAACACATGAGGACAGTCAGACAAAATGAAGACAAATGCTGCTTGTCGCAGCAGAATCATAATGTCTCCAGACTCAGTAAAGACAGTCTAACTGTATGTGGATGCTCTTTATAGCTTATTTAGACCTGTGGTTTTTCCCTGTGGTTTTTTTTTTTTTTTAAAGCACAAACATTGTGCAGAAATACATTAAGGCAACATATGGGCCTGTTAGTTAGCCAAAACAATGTGGAACCATGGAGAATAGAGATTGCAAAGCACAGATGGATACTGTAAAAAATTCATGAGTGGCATAACAGATCTAAAAGGTAAATTTTAGTCAAAATTCAAGTGGAAAGCATAGGAAATACTTAAGAATTTGGCTTTATGAGGTTTTTCAAATCACACACGATGAAACATTGTGAATATTCCGCAGATTTGTTTATGCCATAATATGAAAATCAGAGCTCATCATTCAACAATAATTATGTCTATATAGATTCGTGCCATCAGAAGTAGATTGCTGATAAACAATAGCACTTTGCTTCTATTTGATGTAAACGCTGCAGTATTAAATATCCATATTATTTCCAGCTCAATATTAGAAAGTGTCAGTCATCGTGACAAGCCAGGCAAGAGGAGCTCATCGAGCCGTCCTCTGTGTAGCCAAGTGCTGTTGAATAACCAGGTTTTCATGCTATATTACTTTGTTGAAAACTGAGTTCTAAGCAGTAAATTGGCAAATCATTGTTCCCTCGTTTGCATTTGGTTCTTTTAACCAAACCTGAAGCCTCAAGGAGACATTGGATTCACTTGTGTATGTAATCAAGCTGCACCTCGAATTTGGCAGAACTCTTGTTTTTTTGAAGTTGTCATCCTGGTGGCTCATCACTGCTCTTTTCTTTTTATAAAAAAATAAAAGTTATGTTCCAAGTATACCAAAGTTATACCTTTGAACTTCACTATAGCCAATCTCATTTGTAAGATTTCCTTAACAGCAATTCCTGAACAAAAGAGTTTTGCCCAGTGAAATAATTAATTTGCTTCCTAGATTTTCAGTGGAGTGGGTGGAGGTGAAAGCAGGAGGAGGAGACTGTTCTGTACATCTAGATTTCTAATTACCTAAAGCAGATCTCGTAAATTTAAGCAACCTTTAAAAAGACAATTAAGTTCTAGCCATAGAAGCATTTCTCATTTAGAAGCTTTTTCAAGTCAAGTTGAGAATGATGTCATGTGGAATTCAGATAATGTTTTGTCATTTTGTTGCTGGAAAGTCAAAGCTTATTCAACTATTCTCTGTATGAAGGTTTAGGCTTCCTCAAACTATGGCCCGTGGGCCACACGCGGCCCACCTAGGACATTTATCCAGGCCGCCAGGTGTTTCTCCATCACTGCCTGTCCTGCTTAGCAGCTGACTCATCCTGGGGCCTGCAGTCCAGCCCTCCAACAGTCTGAGGGACAGTGAACTGGCCCCCTGTTTAAAAGTTCATATGCATGTGTGTAGGTGAAGTCAAAGTACTCTTCTAGATGCTGCAAAAATCTTAAACTCTGGGTAAGCAAGTTGTATTGAAGTTACTTTTTTCTAGGTAATGAGACTATTAATGAAATTTGCTGAGGGCTCCATTACACCTTAAGAAGATATTAGTACGTTATTTATAAAGAACCAAAAAATTATTTGGTACTAAGGAAAAGATGATGAGATTGAGAGTAGGCACTGTGGACAGAAAGTAAATGTGAACACTTATTAAACTGTACTAGTTTTTAATTTGGGTTTTTTTTTTTTCTATAGGAAACATAAAACAGGGGCAGCTTTTATAGTTGGATTTTCCTTGGCGTTAATGCCACTGTCGGGACCTCGAGACAGCAAATTGAACTTCCAGATAGTTGTCCTAATAGCTCTTTCAGGTTGTTTTTGGTGCCCTTAGTGAATTAAAGTTTGCATTAGTGAACCCGCAGAGCCGCGGCCAAGAGTAATTCTCGGCTCTGTATGACATTTCACACATTGTCAGTTCTTCACAAGTGTTACACGATAACATTTTGAGATCCTCATCTGAGAGTTGATGGGGAAATATCAAATAGTAGATATGAGGTTTGCCAAGTCAGATGAGCCCAGTTTAAAAGTACGTTGTAAGGAATAGGTAAAGATGGCAGGGTTTTGTCTCCTTCCAAGAAAAGGTAGATTTACTCCTAAAATTTAACAAGTTATGAGAAAGACTATAAGCAAGGAAAGGAAAGAATAAATAGGCAGAGAAAAATAGGGAAAAGTAAGTAAAAGGAATAAAATTATAGGTCTAAAGGGAGAAGGTGGAAGGTGCCTTCCCTACTGATTTTATCTTCTGTCCATATGGAGATTCTAAGAAGGATGTGGGATATTTCAGATGTATTAGAAATCTGTGTATTACAGATCTAAAAACAGAGAATATATATATGTACATGTACCTCTCTCTGAGCTTAAAAAAATCTCAGCTTCATGAGGGCAGGGTTCCTTTTGTTCACTGCTGTATCTGTCCTCAGCACCCACAAGAGCACATGCTGGAGGAGACACCCAATATATATTTGTTGAGTGAATGAATTTCTTAAGAACATAATTCCCCATATGTTCACAATTGTTATCTAAGGAACGATAGCTCTATTGATTTCTCTTTAGAAGTATCAGTTAATACTTAGCAACAGAGGATTGCTGCAAAGGAGCACATTTGAAATTAGATAATGTGCCATCAGGGTTGGGTGAAGAGAAATGGAATCGGAAACTTTTTTTTTTATTTAGTTATTTGTACATAGATCATAAATACAGCTATGCCATTATGGGATTCAATGTGTTGATTATTTGTATAAATTGGAGGGCTTACGTCCTATTAAACAACATAGCCTTTACCACTTTTACCCAATTACAGGATTAAGACATTTGTGTTCTACACCTGATAGAGCCAACTTGTACTTGCAATATGCTCCATAGGTGTGGTCCCCCTACCTACCCTCCCTCTATTGATCTACCCCCTTCCCTTTCCCCCTCCCTCCCCTTCCTCCCTTCATCCTAGGCTATAGTTGTGTTTCATTTTTCATATGCATGTGTGAGTGATTATAAATTGGTTTCACAGTAGTACTGAGTACATTGGATATTTTTTTCCCATTCCTGAGATACTTTACTAAGAAGAATATTTTCCAGCTCCATCCATGTAAACATGAAAGAAGTAAAGTCTTC
>CAUYQV010163977.1:0-26969 GCA_963574575.1 Galagoides demidoff
TGTGGCTATTTCACCAGGATATGAGTTTTATATTATTTTTGTTAATTTTATAATGTTAAACTGTAATAATAACAAATAATTGTTGAGAAGTGATTATCAAGAACTACTTATCAAAGTTTGCATTGTTGTCAGGCCCCGCCCTGCGCCCCTCCCCACCCCCCACCCCCGCCATGTTGTCCTGCTTTACCAATGTTAAAATCTGGTCTCCCTAATTCCCTAATAAAAACCCCAGCCCAGGCTCCAGACTTAGGTCACCCAGGTTTATCCTGACTCAGTTATTTCTGAGCTATGAGACTTTAGATAGGTTACTTAGCAATATAGCCCAGAGACCTGAAAACTAGTTGCTTAAGATTGAAGTGTATTTTTTCTCCTATGTCAAAGCAGTATAGAGGTGAAGAGACTTAGGTGGCTCCTTCAAGCTCTCTTCTTTTCCATTCCTAGAGTGTGGCCCTCATCTCCATGGTCCAAGATGGGTGCTAGAGCTCCAGCTATCACTTCTACATTGCAGGCTATAGGATAGAGGAAGTGAAGAGGGTACTTTCTCCACCTTTTAAGGAGACTTCCTGGAAATGCCTTGCAAATTTTTGTACTCAGCTGGACGAGAGTCCAGATTATGGGTCATGCCTATAATCCCAGCACTCTGGGAGGCCGAGGCAGGAGGCTCACTTGAGCTCAGGAGTTAAGACCAGACAGAAAGGAGCAAGACCTCCATTTCTATTAAAAGTAGAAAAATTAGCCAGGTGTTGTGGCAGGTGCCTGTAGTCCCAGCTGCTTGGAAGGCTGAGGCAGGAGGTTGGCTTGAACCCAGGAGTTTGAAGTTGCTGTGAGCTAGGCTGATGCCACAGTACTCTAGCCTGGGCAACTGAGTAAAACCCTGTCCCCCTGCCAAAAAAAAAACCTTATTCATCTCATTGGCCAGAACTTAGTTGTGCTTAGCTGCAAAGGAGGCTGGGAATGTATTAATAGTATTTCCAGGTAGCACTGTGCCTACCTAAAAATCACCGCTACTGTTAATTTGAGAAAGGGAGGGAGGATGGATATTAAGTCTCTGCCAAATCATCTCTGTGTCTCAGCTTCCTTTTCTAGAAAATGGTGATGACAATAGTTCTTTATAGATTTGAATGGGAATTCAATGAGATAATACATGTAAAGTACTTAGCAGAGTGCCTGACACAGAATAAGTGCTACGCAAATGATAGGTACTGACATTAAGTGCCCAGTGCCAATCTACACACCTTGCATGTGTGTTATCAAATTCCCATGACCACCTGGTGAGGTCAAAATTGGCCTCCCATTTTACAGATGACAAGACTGAGATTCAGGCAAGTTAGCTGCATGCCAGATGACAACTGTGAAAGGACAAACCTGAAGTGTTAACCCCCTTATCTCTAGGAGGCCAAAGTTCTTTCTCTTAACTATGAGGCACACAGTCTCCTTGTGGAGACTAAACTCCTCCCCAAGAGCCAGGTGAAACTGTGGGGCCAAAATAATGAGTACAAACTGAACTTGGTTAGCAACGCTCAAGCGGAACCCAGGTTCAGAGCTCCCCCTGCCTATCCAGCCATCTGCAGGGTACCCCACCCACCTACCTAGGAAACAAGACTGGGACAAAAGACCCTGTCTTCCACTGTATTAAGACTTGCAAACTTAGAGTCAGAGGATCAAGGTCTTTGATTCACTAAATAACACTGGCCCGGCCCCTTTTCTCTATAAGCCTCAGTTTTTCCATCTGCAGAATGAGAACGCTGCCTAACGCTCTATCTGCTGGGGACATTTTTAGAACAGTGAAGCCAGAGTGTTTTGAACTCCCAGGGAAGCAAGTCTTTATATGAAAGAGATGCTGCTCTTCTCTCAGTGGGTTTCTCAAATCTGTGGTAGAACATTCTGACTACTGGGGGTGAGTGGACAGAGGAGTGGGGCACCCAAATGTCAGGGCCTCGGGTGGGTGGCTGTTTCTCGGGCATGGGTGCTCCCAGCACACGCGCCCCCCCCCCACCCCGCACAATGCAGAGTCCACTGTACCTCACTATCACAGAGCAGCCCTGGGCTGCACTGGCCCAGGTGAGTAAGGGGCTGGGACTGCAGCCCTCTGCTGGTCTCAGATCATGGGTGATTTATATTTCCTGTGTCGGACTTTGACCTTAATTTCTTCTGGCGGCGTGGGGCTGTAAAATTCATTAGGGACCCGCAGGTGGAGTGATGGAGATGTCAGGCGGGCAATCGTGTGGGTATTTAATCTATCAGATGTGTAGCTTGCCATTTAGGGAGACAACAGGAGAATGTGGAATCAATATGGTTCATTAGTGAGCTGTGCATGCTGGCCCAATAAGCGCCCACCAATGACAGCAGGTGTGGGGGTGTCCTGCCAGGCATCCAGTCACCTTGGAGTGAGGACACATGCCTGCATGGTGGGCGGTGACCAACCCCCACCCAGGTACCTCTCTCCACTTTCTCTCTAGCTCAGGAGCTGCCTGTCACTATATATTCAACAGGGGCAGAGGAGAAGAGGGAGGGTGTCAGACTGGGGGGGGGGGGCTGTGCTGATGAGATGCACAATAGTGGGTGGCCCCAGCCCTAGTTTGGCTGCACCCCAGGAGGCTGATTAGACTGGCTTTTCCCTCTGCTCTCATCTCCTCCGTGTGCAGAAGGTCCCACTTAAGTAAACCTCAAACACTGTGTCTGTCCCCACATGTCTCTGACACCCTCCTCTTCTCCTCCTCTAATCTACCACACAATCCCAGCTTGATCACTGGCCCCAAGAGAGGCCCCAAGTCCCTTCTGATCATGACTGTCTTGCTCACCTCTACCCAACCACACTCTCTTCTCCTGCATCTGCAGGAAAATGACTTTCTGCGTCCCATCTTTCTTTGTTTGGTGACCAGATGTAATTTAAGAAAAAAAAAATTACTAAATTGAGTCTTCACAAACCCAAGCGCATTAGAGAAGGGACAGTGTTATATAATAGGAAGGCTTAGGAGTGGGATTCTTTTTTTTTTTTTTCTTTTCACTTTGTTGTATCTTTGTGAGTATCAGACAGACTAGGATCCCAGCTCTGCTAATAACTGACTATAGGACCCTGAGCCACTTGCAGCTGTGAGCACACTGTCTAGCTTGCCGTGTGTCCCCAGCATCCAGCATCGGAGGCTGTCTTAGGTCTGGCTGCCCCAGAAGCAGACCCTGAGACAAGGATTGGAGATTGGAGGGCAGGCAGCTTACTCAGTAAGTGATCCCAGGCGACTCAGACAGGGAGGTGAAAAAGTGAGGCAAGGTGGCTAAAGGATGCATTGTGAAGCAATCGTCCCCTGTGGGCAGCTGGAGCTCAGTCCCCCTGGGACTCTGAGATGGAGGCTGTGCTTCTGAGTTATGCCAGCTCAGGGCAAGGAGGTTGGATGGGAACGTCAACTTCCCACTGCCATCAATTGATGGCGGTCTCTGGGGATGTGAACGCCCCCATCGTTGTGGCTACTTCCATGAGACAAAAGGCCACAGAGTCCAGGCTCCCCTGGAAATGCAGCCCTTGGTGTTTCAGATGAGCACAGAGTAGCTGTGTGTGGCTTCAGCAGTTTCTGCCACAGTCAGGCTCGTGGGAGATATTCCATGTGTACTTGGGAAAGGCAGGTCTGAGCCTGTGAAGGGAGGGTAAGCGCCCCTCCTCTCAAACATGCTGCCCTACACCAGGGCTGCCTGTCACCAGCCCTGGCAGCTGTGGATACAGTGCCGTCCATGACCATGATGGGGAGGAGGGTGGCGAGAGGCACTATCCCTTGACCAGGCCCTAGCCCCCTGGGCTCACTAAGCAGAGAATTCAGTCTGGGCTCTAACCTCATACAGGGGTGCTTTGCCTTTTTCCCAGGGAAGTGTCTGTCCAGGATGGCTCTCAGGGTGGGCTCCTTGGAGGCCTTGCCATCTCATCCAAGGGTCTGCCTGGGCAGCTCCTAACTCTACCAGTCACCTGCTGTGTGGCTTTGAGCAAATTGCTAGCCCTCTCTGGGCCTTTGTTTCCTCATCTGCATAAGTAAAGCCATTCCCACAAGCTTGTGAGGACCAAGTGAAATTGGGGCCAGCCTTTGGCCTGTAGCAGGCTTTTGGAATTTGTTAAGCCTCCTTCTCCTCCTGCCCCAGGTCCCACCTATAGTAGTTTCCCAGGGTGCTGCAACAAATTGCCACAACAGAAATGTATTCTCTCATAGCTCTGGCAGAAATCTGAACAGGATGTTGGCGGGATGGCCCCTCCTACACAGGCAGGCCACATGGACCTGACAGCTCTTCTAAAGTGGGCTTTCATATCTTCTCTCCATGCCTCAGCCGCACTCTGAACTTCAGCCTCCTTGGCCTTGCTCACTCTGTTGCCCACCTGGAATGCTCTCCCCCCTGACATCTCAGAGCCCAGTCGTGCTTCTAGCTGAGATTCTCTCTCCATCTCCTCCAGGAGACCTTGACTAACTACTTGACCTTGGTCTTCTCTTAACCCTCAAGCTCCATTGCCACTTGTTATCTATACTATTTTTTGATCCTTAACCTCTGGTCCTTTGTCTTGCCCTGTGTGGGGGCTGTGCTGTGTCTCCCCAGTGGTGAAGGGAGTTCCTTGGGAGTGGAGGCTGCCTCTGACACTTCCCAGCTTCTTTATTTGGTGTGTGGGATGTGGTCAGTGCTCCAGAAATATCACCCCACCCACAAGTGACGAGATTTATTCGGAGGGAGACTCTAGGGCTGGAGAGGCTGCCTTGTTGGCCCAACAGGATGAGAACAACAGGCCTTCCAGGGCAAAGCTGGAAAGAAACTACTCCTAGTAGTTAGAGAAACTGAGACACAAGAATAGGGAATGACTTAACGAAGCCACACAGCCAGCCAGGGACAGGGCCAGTATCTTGACATCCGGTCCACTGTAGGCTCAAGAGCTTCAGCTTTGGATTGGACCCAAGTTCAAATTCTGGTTCTGCCACTTAAACTTCGTGACCTCTGGCTAGTTATTGAAAGTCTCTGAACCTCAGTTTCTCATTTAAAATATAGATGCGATAATATAGAGTCAATAAATGAAACAATACGTTCACTAGAGCCGTGCCGGAGACGGAGTAAATTCCCAACAGCATGTTGAGTAAAACCACTAATCACTAAGGTATTCGGAAAAGTAGATGAGAGGCCTGGTGCAGCGGCTCATGCTTGTAATCTCTAGGCTTTTGGAGGCCAAGGCAGGGGGATCACTTGAACCCAGGAGTTCAAGATCAGCTTGAGCAACATAGTGAGATACTGTCTTTACAAAAATTTAAAAAATTAGCTGAGTGTGGTGATGTGTGCCTGTAGTCCTAGCTACTTAGGAGGCTGAAGAAGGAGGATCACTTGAGTCCAGGAATTTGAGGTTAAAAATGATCTATAATCACCCCAGTACACTCCAGGCTGGGCAATAGAGCAAGACCCTGTCACACACAAAAAAAAAAGTAGGTGAAATACCTTATGTAGGGGCCGGGCATGGTGGCTCACTCCTGTAATCCTAGTACTCTGGGAGGCTGAAGCAGGTGGATTGACTGAGCTCATGGGTTCAAGACCAGCCTGAATAAGAGTGACACCCCATCTCTAAAAATAGCCAGGCATTGTGGCAGGCACCTATAGTCCCAGCTACTCAGGAGGTTGAGGCAAGAGAATCACTTGAGCCCAAGAGTTTGAGGTTGCTATGAGCTATGATGCCACAGCACTCTACTGAGGGTGACAAAGTGACACTGTCTCAAAAAAAAAAAAAAAGAAAGAAATACCTCATGTAAATCATCTGCCTTCATGACAGGGACATAGCAAAATCTCAAAAGTGCTGTATGCCTTGGGGCGTATTGCTTAACCTCTCTGAGCCTCACTTTCCCCATGCATAAGATGAAGATAAAATTAGCATCTATCTCATAGAGTGGGCATGGAGATTAAATGTGTCAATATACATATATTTCTTAGAAAAATGCCAGTGAGGACTAAATAGGATGAGCTATTGTTACTGTTTTTGCAGTTATTAGAAGCCAGAGTTTCGTTGTTGTCTGTAAAATGAAATGTGTGACCCCTGTCTTGCTGGTTGTTCCAAGGATTAAGGACAAGTCATGTCAAATGCCTTGCACAGTGTCAGGCCCATAAATGGCACTATGTAAGGGAGTGATCTTAGTCATCCCTTAGTCATGCCTCTGAAGGGGGGCCTCACACCTCTCCTCCAGGCATCTCCCTGGCAAGAGGCCCCAGGGACCCCCAGGCAGTGCCGAGCACTTGGTGCAGGCAGTTTCTGGCCATCCTGACAGCCTCTGACATACCATAATTGCTTCCCCACTACGACTCCTTTAAGCACAGAGCTGCTGGCCAGAGCAATTTGCTCCCCATCAATTTTTATTTCCAGGTTTTAAAATAAAATAAAAGGAAATAAAGAAGGGGGTGGGGGAGCCCAAGAACAACACCACTTCTGCAATAACAAACAAGACTAGGACCTCACACCTTGAGAACACCCATCAGCCTTCCTCCCTCTTCAGGATTGACACATTAATAAATAGCTGGGCCGGGCCTAGCTTCCACTGGCACACTCCTCCTGCAGGGCTGAGCGCCACTTCCCCTCCGCCTCCACCTGAGAGGCTGCGGGCACAGCCCAGGCAGGAGGAAAGGCTGGCTGAGAGGTGTTTGCAGAGGGCTGGCAAAAGAGTTCCCTTAGAATTGGGGCTGGAAATCATAATACTAGTTCCACTTAGAAAGTGGTCCCTAGTGCCAGGCATGGATCCTCACAGTGACCCCATGAGGCAGATATTATTGTTATTCCCCTTTTACAGATGAGGAAACTGAGGCTCAAGTGGATGGCACTGTGGTGTTTTCTTTTCCTCTTCCTTTGATCTCCTTCCACCTTTTCACCCTCCTTTATCCTTTCCCCACCTCCATCATCAGCCTTCTGGTGGCCTTTCCCCGATGGAAGTTTATCTACCTAGGATTTAAGATTCCTGGCTGGGATGCTCGGTGCCTGTGGCTCAAGTGGCTAAGGTGCCAGCCACATACACCTAAGGTGGCGGGTTCAAATCCAGCCCAAGGCTGCCAGACAACAATGACAGCTGCAACCAAAAAGTAGCTGGGCGTATGGCGGGCGCCTGTGGTCCCAGCTACTTGGGAGGCGGAGGCAGGAGACTTGCTTGAGCCTAGGAGTTGGAGGTTGCTGTGAGCTGTGATGCCATGGCACTCTACCCAGGGGCTCTGTCTCAAAAAAAAAAAAAAAAAAAGATTCCTGGCTGGTCTACTAAAAAGGACCTCATACATCATCAAATATAATCTCATTTATTTCGCTGGTATTGGTTGAGGGCTGGTATTTGCATCAGGCCCTTAATGGATACTAGTGACCCTGGAGGACATGGCAGACTAAGTTCCTACCCTCATAAAGCTTGTATTCTAATCAGGGGAGATGGCCAGCCAACATTGGCCCAAGTTCTCCTACCATACCCATGACCTTCTCTCCCCAAAGCCTATATTTAGAACCTGTCAGCTCCAGGTTCCAAATATACCTGGAGTCCATCTGTGTCCCAGCACTTCCCTGACCATCCTGGTCCAAGCCCCCCTCCCTCTCACCATCCCCATGTGACTGCCTTAAAGGAGATACCTCAGCTCTAAGAATCTGAGCAGTGTTCAGAGTGAGCCTCACATGTGCCTTCACAAATGCAGTTTGGATCCTACAGCTGAGATGCACGGATGAGAAGGAGCTGCCACCAGAAGGTCTGGGAAGGAGCTGTGGAGGGAACTTGGTGCAAAGGTCATTAGGTAGGAGCCAGTTGGGCCCCTGAGGAACCAAGAGGCTGTCTGAGTGGCAGAAGTAGAGGGCAGCTCAGGTGAGGAGAGGGGCCCAGTGGAGGATGGACTGACAGCCAGTACAAGAACGGACAGGAGTGGACACCACTCAGGAGGTTGTACAGAACACTGATTCAGGCCCAGCATCTTACCCGGAGTTTGTTAGTGAGTGTGTAGGGAAAATCCAGATCCTACCCCACAGCCAGTGGGATTTCCATGATTCTGCACTTAGCTACAAATCCTTTTGAGGCCTTTTGTACCTTGTCTTGCAATGTATCCTCTGGGAGAAGCACATTTCTCACCCTCAATGGAGTGAAGAGTCCAGCACAGTTAACCAAGATTCTTCAATACAAATTTCACCTGAAGCTTGTTGTTAGCAGCTGTCAGGAAGACTGGATTGAGAGGGATCCTGAGGCTTTCTCCATAGTCAGTGCCGTGATCCATTAGTAATGTCTGCCATGGGCACAGGTTATTAAGTGGTGGTTGTCCAGTTCAAGTTCTCATTGGAACCAAAGAGAAGGAAGGTCCTATCAACAGAAAAGAACCCAAACGCTATTAAATAATTTAAAGAGATTTATTCTGAGCTGAATATATGTTACCATGGCCCAGGGAGCCGTGCCCAAGAAGCCTCGAGCAAATGCTCTCCCCATGGTTGAGTTAAAGTTTGGTTTTATACATTTCAGGGAGACAGGAATTACATGTAGAGTCATAAATCAACACATGGAAGACGTACATTGATTTGGCTCAAAAAGGCAAGACATCTCAAAGCTGGGGATTATAGATTATAGGTGGGTTTAAAGATTCACTGATTTGTAATTGGTTAAGAAATGAAGCTCCTAGCAGGGTATCCAACCTTTTATTTTTCCTGCCACCCATTGGAAGAGGAAGGGTTGTCTTGAGCTACACATTAAATACACAGACACTCACAAAAGCTGATGAGCAAAATAAAAGATCCACGCATAATTTTTAAGATATGCAACACCACAGATAAGCAAATAGGTCTCAAAAAATCTGCGTGTGGCCCAGGGGCAGGTTGGATATCACTGTGGTGCTTTAAGTTAAGATAAGGACGTCTCTTAATCAGAAACAAGTCACTAGACATAAACCTAGACTCAAGTGATCTATTAATAAATTAATGACCTGCAGGTGTGATTTAAGCTTTGTCTTACATAGCGTTAGGCTTGTTAATGAGTTACAAAGGACAGTAGGATATTTCTGGGGTTCCCTTGGCTAAGAAGAGGTCCATTTAGTCAATTGGGGGCTTAATATTTTATTTTAGCTCAAGTCTTTCTCTGCAGCTTCCCCACCAGTCAGATCCCTACCTTTTCTCACAGCCTTCCTGTTTGGCTCCTGTACCGCAGCAGGTCCTGAGAGCCCTGCCCCAGACTTCCCAGTGGCATCTTGTTCTGAGGCCTCCTGTGTGCTCAGAAGGCCCAAAGCAGGCATCGGGGTTTTCCCTATGATTCACAGCTTCCCATCTTCCATCCTGTGCCCTCCTGCTCACTGCCTGGTACCATTGCCCACCTGGAACACATACTCTTATATTGCTCACACACAGTCTGGACAGAAGGCATGTCCCCTAGAGCCACCATCATTTCCTCTTCTCCCAGGAGCATGGTCACCCCAGGAATGCCCGCAAAGGTGCCCAGAGAAGCAGCTTCCTGCCAAACTTCACCTTTGCTCACGTAACACCCACCATAACCCTGTCCATCTGGCCCTGGCTTCCTTCTGAGATGAGAGGGGGAAACCAAGGCATACAGAAGCCTGGCTCAGACTGAGTGATATGTTCTGGCCATTAGCTTCTACTTTACGTGCCCAAGAGAAGCTGAAGTCCTGAACCACAGCACTGTGGGAGGGGTGTGGGACAGGGGAGCTCAGCCTCCTGGACCTCAACAAGCATATGGTGGTCACCACAACCTCTGGGCTACTGGGTTCCTCTGGTGGACTCCCTCCTGCCTCGAGCGGTGTGGCCCCCCAGGAGCTTGCGAGAGTGCAGTTAATCTCATGCAGTTTAAGGACGGATGCAGAGGGGCTCTGTGGATGATGAATGTGGAAAGCATTACCAGCAAAGCACCGGGGCTCCGCGGAGCTGTTTAAAAATGCATTCTCCCATGTAAATTTCTGCTCCATCAATCCTTATGACATGTCAAACATTGCTATTGTTTCCTGAACAAATTGTACCGTGTGCCCTTCTCTGCGGATTTGTGCATGGGAGCAGAACTGCTTGCTGGCGCCTGCCACCTGCCTCCGTTGCTGGGACCCAGGGCTGCTGTGGAGGCAGCTGGGCCTGCCTTGCTTCAGAGCAGAAGCCCCGTGCGGGGCGTCAGGGCGCACGTGCGTGACATGACAGGGTGGGGCGCTCGTGGGAGTGATTGAGTGTGTGCCTAAAGCCTGCCACTCTGTGGCCCAAGGGGACAGATGCCCAGGTGGCTGGGGAGAGGATGGGAGGGGAAGTGGAGGGGACCACAGGGGCTGAGACAGGTGTGATCTACCTAAGCCAGACAGAGAGAAAGTATCTGGGAGAGTATGTGGGGATGAGATGGGGGCAGGATGCAGGGAAGTATTGCAGCTGCCTGAGACAGAGAGGAAGAAAGAGAAAGTGCGTGAGTGTGTGGGGGATATGAGAATACAGGAGGAGATAAGATGCAGGCAGGACTTTCAGCCTCCAAAGAAAGGTAGCGAGTGTTAAAACCATGAGAGAGGTGGACAACTGGCCTGCCAGGAAAAGGTCAGCAGAGGGACGGGCTGTGGTTTGGAGGGAGACCTGGAAGGCCAAGGGTGTGAAGACTGTAAGAGCAGGTGGGAGTCAGTGAGGGCATAAGGCCGGACAACCGCAGATGGGTGTCTATGAGGCCATGATGAGGGACAAGAGCAAGACGTAGGGTCAGGGTGCATGGTGATGGTGTGTCAGCCAAGTGGTGGGTGGCCCTTGCTTTTGGGCCAAAGAATGGAAGAGGCTAAGAAATGATGACTGTTCATTGCAGAGACAGACTGGGTAAGAAGGGGGTTCTCAGGAAGTGGGCAAAGAGACAAAAGGACAGTCAGAATGGTGGGTCCCTGGGAGTGGGTGTGAGAGGTGGCACTGAGTATCAGAGGGCCTGGAGCACACAAGGTGAAGGGAGAATATATTCGGAGGGTGCCAGGGCAAGAGCACTGGGTGGGGCAAGGAGGGCACCTGCAGCCAGCCAGGCTGTCCTGTTCCTTAGTGATGCCCTCAGGTAGACCACAGTTTCCACTAGTCCTCACCCTGAGCCATCTTCATAGACCAAAGCTTGGGGCAGGATTGAGGGGCCTTATTTGAGGGTCTATGGATGGCATTGGGTGTCTGCCAGTCTAGACTGAAGGGCTGTATTCTGGGAAACCAGATCCAGGGACCCCTGCTGATGGGTGTGCTGCCCTCCAGGCAGAACCAGAGGTGGGGTGGACACAAGCTGCTGTGGCAAGAAAGACAAAACTTGTGTGTGTGTCATCCGTCTGTTACAGGGTGCAGAGAATGACCCTACCAGAAGCACTCTGGCTGAGCTGTCAAGCTACAAAAAGACCTGTCTTTCTCAGGGCCTCCCAGGAGTGGGTAGTGGTTAAGAATATGTGTCGTGGAGGTGACCATGTTGGACTCATATGCCAGTAGTTGGCTTTTTGACCTTGGGCACATTGACTGATCTCTCTGAGCCTCAGTTCCCTGCTTTTATCTATAAAATGGTGATGACATGGGTGCTAGTCTCATAGGGCTGGGAAGATGGAATAAAAGAAAGTGCGGGAATTACTTGGTAAATTTTGTGGTACGTAGTTAAGTACTCAACTCAAAACAAAATGGCAGAGGGCACCATCCTGTACCCTCCCCTCCCTATAGCCGAGAGAATGATTGGCACTTAGGACTCAGGCCTGGCCCATCTTGGGATGTGGCCATTCCCCTGCCACAGGCCCCTACGTTCACCTTGTCTTAACCTTGGATTTTCCCCCTCATGTGTATTTGTTTTTTTCCTTTTCGTCAGCAGAAGAAAATTACACTTCTGCCGACATTGTCCATCACAGAAATAAGCACTTGCAGATGCAATTATAAAGGCCCAAATGAGGGAATTAGTTTTGTTGGTAATGCCGGCATTGGGGAGGATCGGAGGAAATGCCTTATAAATCAGGCACTTGGCAGCAGCCAGTCCAGCCTGCACCCTCTCCCCACCTGCTGACCTCAGGACAGGTGCAGGCATGGGGTGGGCACTGATCTGGGCTGCAAGATGCTTCCCCTGAGGAGGCTGACCGGGGAGTCCTCGCTGCCTGCAGGTGCACGCCCCTTACCAGCAGCTACCTGAACTCTGCTGCCCAGCCCCTTGCTGAGGGGCTCTGCTCTGGGACAGATCAGTCTAAACTAGCAACCTCAACATCAAGCCCATTGTCTGCTCTTTATTTTCCTCACAGTTCTTACCACTATTTGAAATTACGTTATTTAGTTATCTCTCTCCTTGGTTATCTGTTGTCCCATTCTGATTTCACATTCCAATGGGGGTGTTGTCATGCTTAGGCCATGACTTCCAGCCAACATACTGGAAAAGTTTACTGAATATGTGACTTAGTCACTGCCTGGTCATTGTGCTCATGAAGGTGCTTTCAGCAGTGGGCAGGGCACTTTGCAGCTGCCCTCCACATCCACCTCCTTCTCCACCTGCTGGGCCAGTGGGGGCTTCAGCAGGAGGCCCGAGTTTAGGAGATGCTCTATTAACTGGACCTTGTCCCTAGGTGGTTCAAGTGACCCTAGTGTCACTGCTTGATGCCCACCATGGTGTCCACCAGTGGGGGCATCAGCCCCACCGTAGGAAGGTCATGCCGGCCCTCAGTGGCTGCAAAGGAAAAATCACAGATTTTACTAAATTGGGCATAGATTTTGAGCCCTTTGTGAGGCACAATATAGAATGCATAAATTAGCTGGAAACAGCTTCTCCCTCCTAGCAGCGTGTTCAGGCAGTTTTCAGGAATGGCAGATTGTGTTCCTTGTTCCACGAGAGGTATGACCAGGGGCTCTTGGGTCAAGACCAGTGACCGGTCTGGGAGCTCTGTAAGGAAAAGTTTGGGTGTTTGGAACAGGCCTAGAGGGGTAGATCAGAATTTGGACGGCAGTTATATAATGAGGGGACAGGGTAACCTCCATGAGGTGCAGTTTGGGGTACATCAGAGAAGAGGTAGATACAAGAACACCAAGGGCAACCAGGTTGTGGACAACCTTGGCACCAGGGTATTGATGTGGAATTAATTTAGCAGGTAATGGGCAGCCAGTGAAGGTTTTTAGCAAAGGAGGGCTCATTTTAGCCATTGGTTTTGACTTCTTGACCCCCTGGGCCTTTTATGAGAGCCTTGACAAGCAGTAAAATGCACTAGTGTGTACCTGTGACCACCAACCTAGAGCCTGGGAATGCTAGGGCAGGATGGTAGCAGAGGCACAAGGACACCAGAGGCAGGAGCCTGGGGCCCAGTTAAGGTGCTCACCTGAAACCCTGATTTAGCCTGTCCCTCCCCTCCCCTTCTCCCTCTCTCTCTCTCTCTCTCTCTCTCTCTCTCTCTCTCTCTCTCTCCTTTCTCTCTCTCTCTCTCCCTAGAGTTGCCCTGGATAAAGTGCCATGATGTCATCATAGCTCACAGCAACCTCAACTCCTAGGTTCAACTAATCCTCTTGCCTTGGCTTCCCCAGTAGCTGGAACTACAGACACCTGCCATAATGCCCAGCTAATTTTTCTATTTTTGGTAGAGACAGGGTCTCACTCTTACTCAGGCTGATCTTGAACATCCTTCTGCCTCAGCCTCCCAGAGTGCTCAGATTACAGGTGTGAGCCACCATGTCCAGAGAGCCACCCAGCATGACCAGCCAGTCCATCCCCTTCCCCAATGCCTGTAGCATCTGACTGGGCTGGAAGATCCCAGACGTCACCTTGCACAAAAGCAGACGTCCTTCTTCCTAGAATGTGGCAGGGAAGGGGGTGCGGGTGTTCATGGCATAGAGAGAGAATTTTATTCTCTATACATAGGCCCTTGGCCATTCCTCAGACCCTTCTTCCTAAAGTGATCCCAAGCTTCACTGTCTGTCTGTCACTTTATTTGCTGGACTCTCAGTTGGTCGGACACAAATCCTGGGAGGAGGTTGTTTAAAAGATACCATGACAAGCAGAGAGGGGTGGGATGGGGCAGGGTCGTAGGTAGGCAGTGGGGCAGACCACTATAGAGCCCCCTGCGGAGTTGGGTCACCCAGCATCTGCAGAGCTGCTCTGTGCCATACTGCCACAGGATGGCGCTCAGGCTGCATGTCCCACAAGTGCCACTCAGGGATGTGAAGGCCAGTGCCACCAGTCACCAGCAAGTCATTTAACATCATCAAGTCTCTGTTTCCTCATTTATAAAAGGGGCCGGGTTATCACAGCTCCTGCCTCGTGGGAACGTGGTCAGAATTAAGCCTGCGTGTCGGCGTAGATGCAGATGCAGAGGCAGCTGTAGATAGCAGAGGTATAACCACCTTTGTGGAGCTGCCTCTGTGCCCAGTCCCTGTACTAGGCTCTAAGCACATCAGGACCCCAGACCCCACACTGTCCTCAGGGAGCCACAACCTGGACGTGCGTCAGCTAGAGCTTCAGAGCCTGCATGAAACTGGAGCTCGGGATACCAAATGAACACAGAGAGGAGCCCTAACCCCACCTTTCGGGTCCTGGGAGCTACATGGGGTCCAGTCCCAGTCAGAGATGGGGCTGGATGTGCCAGGGTTACCATGTGTGTAAGGGAGGAAAGACTTTACCCTGATGGCAGATTCACTGCCTCTTCCCAGGCCCAGGACCCCTGCTAAAGCTCAGCCTGGCTTGATGCCCCTGAGGGGCCCTCAGTGCCCATGCTGGCAACTCCCACCCTGGCAGGGGCAAGAAGCAGCTCTTCTTCTCCTTACTCTGATCTACACATTTGAAAAATGAATGTTCTCCCTCTCCTCTTCACCCAGGCATACATATTTCACATGGTCATTATATGGTGGCACTAAAGGACTCATAAATCCTCCCTGGCCAGCTTCAGTGGTCTGGGCAGGCAGCACGAGGCCCAGGGGACAGGGGTCACTGTGGGAGCTATGGCCATGCCCAGCCCAAACCGGGCAGCAGAGGCCAGGCCCTGGAAGCTGGGGGCTATCTTCTGCTCCTCAACAGTCACCGCTTGTCTGCCTGGGCCTCAACTGCTCCAGGCTCCAAAGTTAGGGGCAATTCTGTGGGGCACCAATAGGGAAGACTTATCCCCGTGCTCTGACCCAACCCATGCCTTCCAGCACACCAAGCCCCTGCTTCTCAGCTGCTCTCCTCCCATTTTTCTCCCTCTCCCCACCTACTCCACTGTCTTGTCTTCCCCTTCGTTTCAAACCCTGATTTCTTTTTCTTCATTCCCCATCTCTCTGCCCACCACCCACTTCTTACTGGAGTTTGCACATTCATTTTTCAAGCATTTTCGAAGCATCTGCGTGTGCCAGGCACTGTGTGGGGGGCATTCAGCCCAGTGTCTACTGCCCAGCCCTTGTGCTTCCCAGATCCTTTCCTTTCTCTCTCTTTTTGAGACATGATCTTGCTCTGTACCCTGGGCTACAGTGCCATGGCACCATCATAGATCACTGCTGCACCCTCAAACTCCTGGGTTCAAGAGAACCTCCTGCTTCAGCCTCCCAAGCAGCTGGGTCTATAGGTGCATACTACCACGCCAGGCTAATTTTTCCTTTTTCCTTCCTTCCTTCCTTCCGTCCTTCCTCCCTCCCTCCCTCCCTCCCTCCCTCCCTCCCTCCCTCCCTCCCTCCCTTCCTTCCGTCCTTCCTCCCTCCCTCCCTCCCTCCCTCCCTTCCTTCCTTCCTCCCTTCCTTCCTTCCTTCCTTCCTTCCTTCCTTCCTTCCTTCCTTCCTTCCGTCCTTCCTCCCTCCCTCCCTCCCTCCCTTCTTTCCTTCCTTCCTTCCTTCCGGACTCGCTGTCTTGCTCAGGCTGCTCTCCAATTCTTGGCCTCAAGGAATCCCCCTGCTTTGGCCTCCCAAAGCGCTAGCATTACAGGTGTAAGCCACCTTGAGTCCAGGTGTGAGCCTGTCCTGGACTCTCCTTTGATGAAAGAGGACAGTGAGGCTCAAGAGGGTGAAGTTTGGTTTCACAGTGAGCTGCGTTGTTGACACTGGCCTGGAACTGGGGTCTGACACCACACTGACCCCTCACCAAGGGGCTCAGTGACATCGCAGTCAGTTCTTCCCTGGACCAAGCTGCAGCTGTTACAGTCTAGCAGTACCATGCAGGGTGACGATTATTCATCAGTGGACCTTAGGGTACGCTTCTCTGCAGGTCCCTGGAAAGGGACGATGCGGGCGGGGTTATTATGGGAGCTGAGGTCTCCTCTCCCCTGGAATAACCAGGCTCCCTCCCTTCCTTCTGAGAACAACTTCCCCCTTAGTTCCGAGACAATGACAGAGGCCAAGGGCAGGGCAAGACAACATGGAGTCAAACCCCAGCACTGTCCTTTTTCAGGCTGTGAAGTCTTGAGCAAGCTATTTACCATCTCTGTGCCTCAGTTTCTCCATCTGTAACCTGGAGGAGGTACTGATAATAGTACCTACCTCATAAGGTTGTCGTGAGGATGAGTAACTCGTATAACATGCTCCTTAACCTGCCCTCGCTGTGTCATGAGAAGCAGCTCCGGGCAGTGGTGGAGGGAGCACCAAGTCAGGGTGAGAGGGCAGGTGATATCACTTGCCATCTTCCTATCACTGGTTCAGTGTGCATCCCCTAAAAATCTGTGACGAGCTCTGTGCCTGGCCAGGGCAGTGGCAGAAGTCTGCACACTATCATGGGACCATAAGCCCCTGAGGATGATAAATGGAAATCTGGCATAAAAGACAGCCCTATAAAAGCAGGCAGTCCCCAGAAATGGCATCCTTCTACATAGGCAAGTTTTCTGGATAACGAAGATCTTAACCCTTTGGGTATAAACCATTTTTTCCCCATTTCATTCATTTGTGATAGAAATGTATTTATTATTCACTTATCTGTTTTCCTGAACTGAATATACTGAACACAAATTAGTTTTCCTTTGAAAATTCAGGTTTTGTAAAGGGCATAGAATTTAATAGGTTTCATAGAATTTAGGTGACTTAAGAGGAATCTCATAAAATATTTAGTATAAAGGTATCAGAACACATTTTTAGCAGCAGGCCTTTATCCACTTTACAATTACACAAAAACCCTAAGTGTAAAATCTCAAGGTCAGTCTGAGGCTATCCCTCCTGGTGGCAGGCAGCAGTTTCCCTAGCCCGAGGGCAGTGCCTGGCACAGAGTATATGCTTAATCAGTATGTGAATAAATAAATAGTGTCATTTAGTCTGCACTGTGGATTATAATTCTGCCAGGGATGGTACAGATGCCAACAGTCCCAGCCACAAAAGCCAATCCTCGACTACAACTGCCATCATCTTGGGGAAGGGAGGGAGTGAAGGGGAGCCCCACTGAGGTGGCCTCAAGGAAGGGTGCCTGCACCAAGCAGGGTTGGGGAGGCCAGCTTCTACCCACTCTGCTTCTGACCTCCTCACAACCCAGAGTGCACTGGGCCTCACTGGGTGCTGGGCCTCAGTTTTGTGATCTGTGAGATGGGTGGAAATGTGTGTCTTCCTCATCACGTGGATGCTTGTGAGGTTAAAATGAGGTCATAATAAACATGGATGTTCTCTGAAAACGTAAAAGGTGGGATGATGATGCAGGCTGCCACCATCATTTCCATTGTCATTCCCATAAGGCTGGCCTCTCTCTCTTCAGTCTCTTTTGCCTGGAAGTGACAGACACTTAACTTGGGACCAGCCTGGTTAAAACAGGACTCAATAAGCCAGGCACGGTGGCTTGTGTCTTTAATCACAGCACTCTGGAAGGCTGAGGCCAGAGGATGGCTTAAACCCAGGCATTAAACATAGTAAAACCCTGTTTCTAAAAAAAATTTTTAAAAAAGAGGACTCACAATGGACTCAGTGGACTTACACACCAAACCAAGGGTAGGAAGAGGTGTCAGACCAGATTCAGTGCTTCCAAACTACCAGGATTTGGCTTCTCTTTTAGCTCTCCCCTAAGTACAGCCATATCCTCACAGTCATCCAGCAGCTCCCAGCTCACATTTCCCCTTCACTCCCTGGAGGGAAGCTTTTGTCCCTTTTATCCCCAGCAGCAATAGGGAGAATCCAAAGGGGTTCTGGTAGACCTGGCAATGGTTCAGGACCATTCCCTGGCCTGTACCTGAGACCAGGGGCAGTGCAGGCAGCTCCCACCTGGACCATTGTTTGAGCAGGGAAAGGAACCAAAGAGGTAAGTGAGACAGGTGGCACACTGCTTCCAGAGAAGAAGGTTGCTAGGCACACAGGTCTGTCTTTTGCATGCAGCAGATTCTTCCAGGGTAAAATAAAAGGGAATCTGACCCCCAAGGTTCCTGCCCCACTGGGTAACATATCTGACTTAGGTGTCTCGGGGATTGGGGGAGAACCATCCGAGGACTCCACCAGATGGCTGAACCTATCCCCACCATCGTTTGTGCTACCTCACAGCACTGCAGGTTGTGACCCCCACGCCATGGTCTAGACTCTCTCCCCCAAGCCCTCTAAGCATCTGCCAAGAATAAGCCCACTTGCCTGACAAAAGTCCAAAGGGGTAGTTCATATAGTCAGAGATTACTGGTAGAAGACCAATCCTGTAGTTCTGTGCTCTCTAATAGAAATTTGAACAGCCATGTGTGGCCGGTGGCAACTATTGAACATCATGACTCTAGAGAATTTGGCCTGGGCCAAAGGTGTTGTATGGGAGAAACGTGGGTTTCCTGTGGACAGTTCCTCAGGTGGCTCCGGCAGTAATGACTTCTTGTTCTCACCATTGCAGGCAACAGACAACGATGTGGGCACTTTTGGGGAAGTCAGCTACTTCTTCAGTGATGACCCTGACAGGTGAGGCCCTGCCCCCCAGTGGCCCTCTGCTATTCATGAAGTCCCAGAGACTTTGTACCGTCCAGGGAGGGGAGTGCTGGGCTCCTTGTTTGGTACACTGGACTGGGAGTCAGAACCCATGGCACTGTTGCCATTTTGGTCTTAATTGTATTATATATATAGTCTTGGTCAAATCCCCTCAACTCTCTGAGGCATAGTGACTCTGGCCCTCAAAAAGATAGGCTTTGGCTTTGGCAGTGGAGAAAACTGTGTTTCTGAGAAGCCTTGGAGTGCTCACAATTGCACATCGCCCTCACACTCCTCCCAGCAGCAGCCCTGACTGAGCCTCGTGTGCACTGTTGAGTGCTATATATACATTCATGCACGGAACCCTCACGACTAAATGCCAGAGGAGCTCACTGCTGAGGACTGTTATCTGCCCTGCTTTATAGACGAGGAACCTATGCTCAGAGAGGCAAAGTCACTTGTATAAAGTCACCTAGCTGCAAGTGCTAGGGCCAGGTCTCTGCATACAATCATCCCCCTAGGACACAAGCTGCCCCCAGGAAGGGGTCTCATTGTGCGGCAGCCCCTAGGTGGGTTTGTGGCCTCAGTGCCTGACCTGTGCCAGCCTTGCCCTGTCACTCACCATGATGACAGAGTTCTGGACTGGTCCTAGCCATTGCTTTGCCTTGTCTTCAGTAAATCTGAGCCAAGGGGAAGTCCTCTCATTTTTAACATGATCTAAGGCCAAGTGCCCAGTGAATTTAGAAGCCAAACAGAATGAGCAAGACAGTGACTGTCAACTTGAATTACTGGACCCCACTATCCATGTGAATGATCAAGAAGAGACTGAGAGATTGGTAATGATGGGGATTGCCACTCTGATGGGGCCCTCATAAAGGGAAGAAGACATAGGCGCAGCCGAATACACAGGGGACCCTGTCCTTCAGGGGACCCATGTTCACATGGCCTAGACTTGATCATGTGGGATCTTCTCATCTCTTCCCGTCTTCTGAGCCGGGGGCTTTCCCCATCTCTGAAGCAGAACCTTCCAGGCTTGGTGGCTGGCAGCTGTGGACCAGGTGGGAGCATACGCATGTCCACTGACAACCTGGATGAGGCTCTCCAGGAGACTCTCCATCTGCCTAGATCTTGCTGCTACTCAGAAGACATTCGCCAGCAAGGCTTAGTCCCTCAAAGACAAGGAGTGGCTCCTAGGAGAGGATCCACCACCCTCCCCCTTGCTGGATGCTTTGCTGCCTGGGTAGACCATTTTGGTGTAAAACCATATAGGATGGCAGAATTTCTGACCTTATAGTTCTCCAGCATCTAAATATCTCCAGTAAGGAGAAACTCCTGCTTACAGCAGAAAGAAGGTCTTTCTGCCTGAATCTCCTCCTCTATTAAATCAGCAACTCCTCTTTGTGTCTGAGCCCCCCACACCCCAGCTCCCTTCAGAAATAGCCATTCTCTTGTAGGGTGAGTGAGAGAGAAGATAGATTC
Source organism: Galagoides demidoff (assembly GCA_963574575.1). Taxonomy (NCBI): domain Eukaryota; kingdom Metazoa; phylum Chordata; class Mammalia; order Primates; family Galagidae; genus Galagoides; species Galagoides demidoff. The sequence continues at coordinate 20,213 of CAUYQV010163977.1, forward strand.
CGGACTTTATTTATTTCTCCACTTGATGCCTTGGGCAAGGATAGGCTGATAAATGCAGACCCGTGTTGACAAGCCTGCCTTGAACCATGGTGTCCCTTCTCTGCCCCTTCCTGCCTGAGCAGGTTCTCCCTGGACAAGGACACGGGCCTCATCATGCTGATCGCCAGGCTGGACTACGAGCTCATCCAGCGCTTCACCTTGACGGTCATCGCCCGGGACGGGGGCGGCGAGGAGACCACGGGCCGGGTCAGGGTCAACGTGTTAGATGTCAATGACAATGTGCCCACGTTCCAGAAGGACGCCTACGTGGGTGCCCTGAGAGAGAATGAGCCTTCTGTCACGCAGCTGGTGCGGCTCCGGGTAAGGCGCCAGGGCGTCCTGCGTTCCAGCCATTCATCTTCCCCCTCCCCCATGCTGCCCCCTTGCCCACCCCCTCAGGAAGCCACTGCTGTGCAAATTGGGGGTTAAACTCTCTGTCTGTGGCAGGCATCCTTTGGGCATCCCTTGGTGTCCCTTGTGACCGAGTAGGGTTACGTATACAGTGTCTTCATCAGCTTCAATTTTAGGTCACCATTCAGCACAAGGACCCCTCCCCATCTCCCTTGACAAGGACACTGAGTGGGAGGAGCTCCTTGTGTAAGGACCCCATCCCAGCCCTTTAGTGGCTGCCTACAGTCAGGAAGTGCCAGAGCTTGAAGGGGCCACACGGGCCACAGGTACAGCCCCATTTTACAGGAGGGCCGGGGCTGGCCTAAGAGGACACGGTGAATTAGTAGAGTAGCAGCACCAGGACTAGACCTGGATCTCTATGATCCCATGTCCTCCTGCAGCGAGTCCCCACCAAGCTTCCATGATCTCTGACCACAGACTTTTTTTTTTTTTTTTTTTTGAGACAGAGCCTCAAGCTATCCCCCTGGGTAGAGTGCCATGGCATCACAGCTCATAGCAACCTCCAACTCCTGGGCTCAAGGGAGTCTCCTGCCTTAGCCTCCCAACTAGCTGGGACCACAGGTGCCCGCCACAACGCCCGGCCATTTTTTGGTTGCAACCATCATTGTTGTTTGGTGGGCCTGGGCTGGGGATTCGAACCCTTGGGTATATGTGGCTGGCGCCTTAGCCACTTGAGCCACAGGCGCCGAGCCACAGACTTCTTAATGTCCTGGTGCCCCCTTCCCCACCCTGCCTACCCAAAGTGACAAGACCCAGAGCCTCTGTTTGGGATGTGTTTCTCAAGCAGGTGGGGATGAAGGCAAGTGGGGGGTGGACACGTGCCTGCCAGCATGGGCACAGCTCCCTATGGGACCCAGGTGCACTCAGAGCAGTGGGGCCCCCTGGAAGCTCTCTAGGGTCAGAGACAATCTGGGAAGAAGCTCATTAATTTAGCAGCCCCAGAAGACAGTCAAAGGGGAGCAGGATCCCTGGCCCCACGCCACATGCCTTCTTCCCTCTTCACATTCGTGCAACCACGTCCCAGCGCTGTGCCTGCCTCAGGTGTGCGGCAGCACTCAGGAAGCATAAGGCTTCTGCTCACGTGAAGCTGGTGTTCTAAGCAAGGCAGTCAGGAATTAAGTAAGATATTACAGTTGAGGATGAGGGGACTGATGGCATGCACAGATCAAGGGGGTTCTCAAGGTGGGGGTTCAAGGTGGAAAGGGAGGGTAGGAGACAGGCCAGGCATGGGATGGCCTTCACAGCCTCTGGGTACCCCCCTCCATTCTGTCTAGGCCTCCAGCCCATGCTCTAGATTTCCCAGGCCACCTCCATACCAACCCCCTAGAGGGGAGCAGGAGCATCTATCTTCTGGAAGCGGAGGGTGGCTGCTAGCTAAGGGACAAGAGGGGCTTTCTGGGATCCTAGACAAGGGCATGACTTGGGGTTTGATCACCCATAAAAAGGAGCTCTGAGAGAGGCCAGCCCTGCCTACCTGCCCATCCTCTTCTGGCCCCAGGCCTTCTGCAAACTCAGGGGCCCTGTGTGTCTTCCTCCTTGCAGGCCACAGATGAAGACTCCCCTCCCAACAACCAGATCACCTACAGCATCGTCAACGCTTCTGCCTTTGGCAGCTACTTTGACATCAGCTTGTACGAAGGCTATGGAGGTCTGTGTGCGGTAGAACTGAGGGCCTAACCGGGGAGGAGGTTTGTGGGAAGGGGGTAGGCACCTTCCTTTCTCCAGGCACCCTGGACTACTCAGGAAGCTGACCCAAGCTCCTGTGGGCTAGAGTAGCCTGTGGCCTGAGGTCCCCTTCTAAGAATTTAATCTGCGTCTTAGTCCCAGGGCCAGCCCTGCAGGCAAACTGGAAGTTTGATGATACTGGAATCTGTGGATTTCCCCATTTCTTACCAAAGCTGCCAGGCTAGTTCTGTGGGGCAGAGGCTTGTTTGCTGAGCTCCCCCATTCTTTGGGTGGCCTCCTCTCAGCCTTCCCAGGCTGGGACCCTTTCCTACCTGCCCTGCTGTGAGCCCTGTTCCTAGAGTTCTATCAGGAATAGCAGCGACAACCTCAAGCTCCAAGACCCCAAGAGAGAAGACCCTATTTTTCAGATGAAGCAGCTAAGGCCCAGAGACAGGGAGCAACTTGCCTGAGGTCACCCAGCAAAGTCACTGAGCTTGGCACTCGGACCCTGAGTGATCTGGCTCTCAGCTGCCTCTCCAGCCTCACCTCTCAGCACCCCTTCCCCCCACAGGAATCCAGCCTCTTTGAGCCCCTGACACTCTCTCCCCTTACCGTGGTCACCTCCATGTCTTCTCAGAATCTGTTCCTTCTCCCAGGAAAGCCCTTTCTCCCTGCCCCTTTGCCCTGCCCCTCTTTGGGCATTAAGCTCATCCCCTCTGGCTAGCTTTGAGGGTTCATTTAACACCTCCCCCTCCAGAAACTTCCTAGTTCTAAAGACTGGGTTGGGTGCCTCCAAGGCAGAATGGATGGATGTGCCAGGAAAGACTCTGAGTCTGAGCCTCATTCCTCCACTGCCCTGTGGTGAGGTCAGAGAAACACCATTGCAGAAATTGCTGTCCTGGCTCCGGAAGGGCCAATGTTGTCTATAAAAGTTACATCCCTCTTTAAAAAGATTAAGAGTTCCATGCTTCTCCCCACACCCATGCCTTACCCTCCTCTCAGCTAGAAGAATCCCCCTTAGATTCCATATTGCTAAAGCAATAATTTTGTTTCCCTTTTCCAAATAGAAAGTTGCAATTTAATATTACTGTAATGCCTTTGCAGACTACCCATGCGCCCCACTCCCAAGCCAATATGCCTTCCCTCCCCATTTGAGAATCAATAGCTTAGCACAAACAAGTACTGATGGGGGAGTCCAGGTGTGTGCAGTAGTGGGAATATTTGAGGACAAAGGTGTCTGTATTAGCTCCCTGCATACCCTGCCTCTCAGCCCAGGTCTGCCTTTGGCATCTGGGTTCTCCACTCACCTCTAAACAGAGTTCTGCCAAAAGTAAGGTCTGCAGCACCTAACCCCAGTGTCTCTCCAAGGGGTCTAAATAGAGCCCAAACCAGGCCTCTGGTAGGTACAAAGAGCCCATAGGATGAAAGGGGGCAGGAGGGAGAGAAGAGAAGAGGGAGAAAAAAATAAGAGAAACAGGGCCAGAGGGGGCCAAGGAGGGTCCAGCTCTCTGTACCCACTGCCTGCCCTCCCTGCCACCCCAAGTGCTTTTCTGGAGAGAAGGGTGGTGACAGGAATGGTGATAGAGAGCCTGGGGCATGACCCTGTTCTCCCAGTAGCTTCGAGACCAGTGGTTCTCAACCTTCCTAATGCCACAACGTATTTTCATTGTTAAAAAGGGGTGGCAACCCTCAGGTTGAGAACTGCTGTTTTAGACTGATGGGGAAAGATACATTAAAGCAAAGATGAGCAGATGAGGCAGATAAAACACACAGCAGACAAGCAGGCAGTGGTGAGTACTGAGGGGAGCCTGGGCTCTGGGTTCAGCCACAACCTGAGCTCATATCCTGGCTCTATTAACTTGCTAGCTGTGTGACCTTGGGCAAATTACAGAACCTCTCTGAGCTTGATTTCTTCATCTGTAAAAGTGGGGCTGTCATTACCAACAACAAATTAGTTATCAGCTGATGGGCTCAGCAAAGGGCCTGGCATATCAGTGTCAGTGTCAGTGAACCTGAAATAAGACCATGAAGTTCCAGGTGTTCAGAAAACAAGGCAGGGTTGGCCTGGGTCATGCCAGCTGTATCTTTTCTGTCCAAAGTAGAGTCCCAGCTGGCTGGGCATCTGAAGTCTGCTTACAGGGATGCTGGGACTCTGTTCTTGTCATTTCAGTCATCAGTGTGAGCCGCCCTCTGGATTATGAACAGATCCCCAATGGGCTGATATATCTGACGGTCATGGCCAAAGACGCTGGCAACCCCCCTCTTAATAGCACCGTGCCTGTCACCATCGAGGTGTTCGTAAGTACCCAGAACACTGCCCATGCCCTCCCTGGGTAAGGAGTGATGAGTGCTTCCCAGGGTGTTGGAGATCCTCTCAGTGCCCAGTGGTGTAGAACTGTGTCCCTCACATCCTTGGCTGTCCCCACAGCTCAGAATTACTGGCAGACTGTCCTAATACCTGCCCCTAGCAAAGCTCTGCCATTGCTGCAGCAACTAAGCTGCCTCCTGGCTTGGCCAAGGAAGGCTCAGGGTCCTGAAACTCATGAAGAAACAGATTGTCCTGCCCTGACATCATCTGGAAGACTCAGGACACCCTTGGATGGGAAATGGGAGCTCAGAGTCAAGGAGAAAATGTCATGGGATTTCTTTACTTAGGGCCACATTCTATGAAGTTTAAGGGTATTACTGGAAGATCTTCTCTCTTTTGCCTCTTTGTCTATGTTTTTTTTTAACCTTTTCCCACTCCTCTGAAGATCTAAGGGGGTCTGAAACCAAGCCACAGCTTGTCTGACATGAATATCAAGCACGCCTTAGTGCTTTCTGTGTCTGAAGTTATCAGCTGCTGAATCCATCTCCACACTGGTTCATTTGCCCCGCGCTGCACAGGGATGCAGGGGGTAGTCTGACATGGGGCCAGCAGGCCTCCTCTGCTGAACACCCACCCCACACACACGTACCACACCCGCCCAAGCATGCCCTCCTCCCTGTCTGCAGGAGAGGGTGAACACATGTTGGTGGAAGAGTTAGTACCTTGCCGGGGTCTAGGAGGATTAGATCCGATTATTAGGGTGGGATGTGCTGTGACCTGACAGAAGTCAGGAAAGTCTCTCCCAGAGCAGCCTTGCTGTATAGGCTTCGTGACACAGCCAGCTTCTCCAGCAGCCTCCAGCACTGCCCCACACCCAGTTCAGGCCAGTTCCCAAGTCCAAAGGTCCCTGTCTGGGCTGGGGACCTCATTGACTTGCTGAGGAGGATAGAGCTGGAAGTGATAGAAAAGTTGAGGTGACACCTGAGAGTGAGCACCCCACCCTGGTGGGCACGTAAGAGCAGGATTTAGGGGCAGCCAGGGGAGTGAGGCTGTGCAGAACCAGGGGCAGCAAAGGGTAGGGCAGAGAGCTGGGGCCTTGCTTCTAGTCTTTCTGTCTGGCACCTCAGGCTTTGAGAAATGTCAGCGGAAGAAGGACAAAGAAGAGAGCCACAGATGCCTGAAAACCTGCCTATTCTGAACCTGCATTCTCTCACCTTGGAATGTTGTGGGCGATAGCGTGCATTCCCTGCCCATCATGACCACATGCAGGCACAGTGTCCTGCTCAGAGGACAAGCCCCAACCACAGCTCCCAACCTACCCTAATCCCAGCCACACTCAACCCTGACCAACCCCCTCAGCTCTTGCAACCATCCAGAATACTGCTCTGCTCAGGCAGGCAGTGAGCCTATCTGTGTGCAGTGTAGGAGTGGGATGTGAAGGTGAATGTGAAGCCTGCTCCCTGCCCTGGGGAGATGCTCAGTGGAAAGAGGGGCCTGGCTTTGGAGGTGTGTGGGGTTAAAACCCGGCTCTGCCCCCCTCCAGCCATGTGTGGGGCTCTGAAACTCAGTTTCCTCATCTATAAGAGAGGGATAATCATGGTACCCGCTTCATGATGTGGTTATGGGGATGAAATGAGATTGCACAGCTGGTGCCTAGCATGTTGTACTCACCATAGCTGATAAGACAGCTATGCAGACCACGGCACTACCCATGCCTTAGCCTGTGGCTGTGCCCCAGCTGTGGGGCAGAGCCCGCTAGGCTTTGAGGGTACAGATATAGAAAAGGGTAGGGGTAGGGAAGGTTTAGCTGAATGTTTTGAACCAGTACAGGGCTGGGCAGGAGTAGGTATCCACATCAAAACATTGTTGAGCTCCAGCTCGGTGTGGCATAGTTTCACTTTACCCACCCTGTTCAATCCCATTTTACAGATGAGAAAGCTGAGGCTCAGGGAGGGAACATAGCTGACCTGTGGTCACTGGTGACTTCCCACTAATAGGTAGCATAGCTAGGATTTGAACTCTGACCTGAATGATCCTGCACTGACAGTCTTTCTGCCATAGCCGTGGGCCTGGAGCCTTGGTAATCTCCATCCACCTGTGATCAAGACCTGTGCTTCTCAAAGTTCCTGTACACCTGACCTAGCTGGGGATCTTATTAAAATCCAGATTCTTATTTAGTTGGTCCAAAGCAAGGCTTTTTTTTTTTTTTTTTTGAGACAGAGCCTCAAGCTATCCCCCTGGGTAGAGTGCCATGGCATCACAGCTCATAGCAACCTCCAACTCCTGGGCTCAAGCGAGTCTCCTGCCTCTGCCTCCCAAGTAGCTGGGACCACA
>CAUYQV010163978.1:0-23534 GCA_963574575.1 Galagoides demidoff
GAGTTAGATGATATCTCAAAGTAGTTTTGATTTGCATTTCTCTGATGATTAAGGATGACGAGCATTTTTTCATGTGTCTGTAGGCCATGTGCCTGTCTTCTTTAGAGAAGTTTCTCTTCAAGTCCCTTGCCCACCCTGAGATGGAATCACTTGTTCTTTTTTTTGCTAATATGTTTGAGTTCTCAGTGGATTCTGGTTATTAAACCTTTGTTAGAGACATAACCTGCAAATATCTTCTCCCATTCTGAGAGCTTTCTGCCTGCTTTACTTACTGTGTTCTTGGCTGTGCAGAAGTTTTTTAGTTTTATCAGGTCCCAATAGTGTATTTTTGATGCTGCTTCAATTGCCTGGGGGGACCTCCTCATAAAATATTCACCCAGGCCAACTTGTTCAAGAGTTTTCCTTGCACTTTCTTCTAGTATTTTTATAGTTTCATGTCTTAAGTTTAAATCTTTAATCCAGTGAGAGTCTATCTTAGTTAATGGTGAGAGGTGTGGGTCCAGTTTCAGTCTTCGATAGGTTGCCAGCCAATTCACCCAGCACCATTTGTTAAATAGGGAATCTTTTCCCCACTGAATGTTTTTAATTGGCTTGTCAAAGATCAGATAATGGTAAGTAGCTGGATTCATCTCTTGGTTCTCTATTCTGCTTCATACATCTACCTCTCTGTTTTTGTGCTAGTACCATGCTGTTTTTATCACTATTGATTTATAGTATAGTCTAAGGTCTGGTAGTGTAATTCTTCCTGCTTTGTTTTTATTTCTGAGTAATGTCTCAGCTATTAGAGTTTTTTTCTGTTTCCATATGAAACTAAGTACTATTTTTTTGAGATCTTTAAAGTATGAAAGTGGAGCTTTAATAGGAATTAAATTAAAATGGTATATTGCTTTGCGTAATATGTACATTTTAACAATGTTGATTCTTCCCAGCCATGAGCATGGTATGTTTTTCCATTTGTTAACATCTTCAGCTATTTCTTTTCTTAGAGTGTCATAGTTCCTTTTATAGAGATCTTTTATGTCTTTTGTTAGGCAAACTGACGAAGTTCTTATCTTAATGAGAGTTGAAAACGTGATGAGAGAGCAAAGCAAGGTGGGGAGACGGCAAGCAACTTGTCTAGGGAAGCATTGGTGGAAAGTGGGCTATTCTACTGGGTCTAGGTACTGATAGCGAACTAATCAGAGATTTCTGGAATTGCTGCTGCTGTTCTGGAAGTTCCAGGCAGCCACAGGACCCAGAATTATCCTTAATGATATTAAGTCAGAGTGGACAACTTCCTGGAGAGATTTCCATACTTCACCTGGGACCTGGACATATCTGGATTGTGGATCTTGCCCATGAGCAACTATTGATATTACTTCCCAGCTGGCTGGGAGGTTTACTCTGGTCATTTCATTGATTTGCAATAATATCACATGACCTTTTAACCACTATTAATTTTTTTTGAACACTTGTCAAATTATGATGGAGTTCTGTGTATATTCTTCCAACACATGTGTTAGTTTCATTCTTGGAAATTCGAAGAATAGTACACAATGCAAAATTTTATGTATATGTGTCAGTTGGAGTTAGGTTCTAGGTTCAGATCATTTTTAAGGTTTCATTTCTCATATGAATATATGGAAGTGTTCTCAAAATTCGTTATTCATCCTCACATATTGCTGGACATATAGCATCCCTGGCCTCACTTACTAAATACCAGTACTCTCCCACTCCTCACCCCTCATGATGCCCCATTAATTAAAATCTCCCTTGAACACAGTATTTCCTCCCTTTGAGAACCACTAATAGAGGTCAAAAACCTGGGTTTCAGAGTTAAGGAGATGTGGGTTCTAATTTTAACTTGCATTTTGGACAAATTATTCATAAATAAGACTGGGTCAGAGTTCAACCTATATGGAAGTCTTAGAAAATCTCTTAAAATACTTGAACCAAATACAAAGTCTCTTTTATCTAGAAATTGAATCACTTTTCTTCCTTTAGCAAATTTCATGAATATTGAGGTCCTCAATAAACATAACTAGGGAAGGAGGAAATGACATGTGAGATAATAATATGTCCTTGCTGACAGGAAGAAGCAGAAATCATAAAAAATTCAGAACAACCAGCTAAATTTAAATTTCAGAAAAAAAATTTGAATTTCAGGTAATTAATTTTTTTAGCTAGTTGAAGTATGGCCCATGCACTAGGACTTATTTGAACTTTATGAGACTTCTCAATTCAGTATAAGAATACTGAATTTTTGTTTTTTATCTGAAATTCAAATTTAACTGCCTGTGCTAGAGAGCTGCTAGAAATATTTTATTTCTTGATGATTATGGTGATGGTTACACAATTGTATCAAAATTATGTCAAAATTCATAGGGCCACACCTAAAACTGATGGATTTTAATTTTATCTCAATAACTTGACTTAAGAAAAATTTTTAAATATTAAAAAAAAGTTGAAAAACAACTTAGACAATAAACCAAAGAGTTCTGATTCTATTTTCTAAGCATATTTTTTCCAAGAATTTCATTCCCTCTCTTGAAATTCTGTATTCTGGAAAGAGGTCACTTAAGTAGTTTAACTCCTTGGGAGGACCAAATACCTGACTTATGCAACAATGTACATAAATTTAATATTTTCAACAAAACAAAAGCACTTTCCCTCCAAATTTCCTTCTCTTATTTTATGCTAAATGAAATAAAATAGACAAAATAAACTGATAGATGATTTTATTACTCCAGCTTTAGACCCTAGATCAGCAGTTCTCAATCTGTGGGTCGTAACCCCTTTGTAACAATGAAAATACATCGTGGCATTAGGAAGGTTGAGAACCATTGCCCTAGATGCTCCGTAAGCCTTTACTACTACTGCTCCTAAATGTGTTCTATTACTATTGTTCCTTCATATATTTCTAGGAACAAAAAAAAGTACTATTGTTTATTAATCAGCATGCCAGCCTGTCATGCTGATCATCATTCACTTCTTGCTATAGCCTGAATGTTTAGTCCCTTCCAAATTCATGTATTAAAATCTCTACCCCCAACATAATTGATTAGTAGGTTGGCTCTTTGAGAGTTCATTAGTCATGGGGTGATACCCTCATGAAAGGGATTACTGTAATTATAAAAGAGAGACCCCTCTTATATATTTCCTTCTTTCTAATAAAAATCCTTTTATCCTAGTTACTTTTTATTAATTTCATCTATGTGAAAAATTAAACCAACATTGTCTATTCTGAGGGCTATTGTGTTAATAAATGTAAGAGGGTTTTATAAACTCTAAAGAAGTATATCAACTGACAGTGTGACTCTATAAAGCAAGAATAAAGGCAGATGCATTATAGTAATAATAAAATAAGTGACTTTCATTAAGTACCTGCTCCACGTGAATCACTGTATACACCACCTCATTCACTTTTCTGTGAAATCATCATTCTTGGTATTACCAAGACAAAATACAAAAAATATGGGTATTGCATGTACCCAGATTATGTTCTTGAAAAGGGTAATCAGTAAACAGATTTTTGACATGTCCACTCTAGATAGGGAAGTGGGAGTGGCTGAGAGGACAACAGAGATCCACACCACATTTTGCTCTGTGTGTATTAACACTCTGCCTCTTGTGCAGGACATCTATCTAATCCAGGGCATATGTATGTTAATCTCTTCATCAGATGCAAGTGTTCATCATATCAAGGATTTGGGTTCCTTTTCTCTCTTTCTTTCTTTCTCTGTCTCTCTCTCTCTCTCTCTCTACACACACACACATGCAAACACAGAATAGAACCCCTAGAAGATGACCACCCAAGGGACTGTAACAAACTGGTCAACATACAGAGGTGGTCAAGATAAGGACCTAGTAAGGAACTAGGCCAACTATACTCATACATACCTGTAGGGTGTCTGGTCTGTGAAAATTAGATCAACCTTAAGGAGGTGGTCAATGTAGCGAGGTGGTCATTGATGGAGGTTCTACTGTATATATGTGTTTGTGTGTATATATATATACACACACATATTTTTGTGTGTGTGCAATTCATGTACATAGTTCATTATATCATATATTATATATATGTATATGTACTGCCACATAAAGTTTTAGTTTCAGTTTACTTCCAGGACAGCTATTAAGATTCTGAAAATAGCACCAGACCTGAAAAACGACAAATAGAAAAATAAAATAATTCACAACCTCTTAAAACAAAATTATGATGCCTTATATTAAACAGTGAAATATTTACTTTGTTTTGATTATCTGAAATGTGTCTGAAATTAATTCTTCTATAAAAACATTTTTCGATGACTAGATAAAGTTCTGAAGATCACCTGCATTTGCAGCTATGAAAAAAATCACTCTGTTCTTGAAATGGTTATTTAAAGTTTATATGTACCCTTTTTCTCACATTTGCAAAATATACTTTATGATCACTTTAAGATAAAGAACAGTTAATTTCATATTGGTATATTGACAAGGTGCCTTCTCCATCATACAAGTTCTGATAATTAAGTTCACCAACTCATCCTAGAAAAAATACTACCTATCTCATTGTTGAATATCGCTATAGTCACCTTTGAAGTACCCTGACACACACACCTAGGGAAGCTATGCACCAATGCCAGGGCCTAGTACACCCTTCAAAGCTGTTTTTGAACTCTTTTTCTGGAATGGTCATCAAAGCTGTGGGTCATATTATCCTTGATGTCCTCAACATCATCAAAATGCCTTCCTTTCAAAGAAGGATATCTCTGGATAAAGAAAAACCTCATTGAGGCCCAGATCAAGGGAGGAGGGAGAGTGTTCTAACACAGTTATTTATTTACTGGTTAAAATCTATCTCACAGACAGTGCCATGTGGGCTGGTGCATTATTGTTATGCAAGAGCCATGAATTGTTGGCCAAAATTTTCAGGTAAGAGTTTCCTGTTTGTATTTCTATGTTTACTTGGTCTACTATGCTTCTCATCATCAGTTGACAATTTTGACACAGAGTCAACAACCCTTTAGTTGTTTTTGTCAGTTCTGCTTGTTACTCACCAACCTGACCTCTCTCTCCAACTGTGATACTTTCTCTTTCCTCAGAAAAATGTTTCATCCGTTTGTACACTGCCATTTTCTTCATGGCATTCTCCCCATAAACTTGGACTAACATGTCCCTGATTTCATTTCCACTCTCGCCAAATTTGACAAGAAATTTGCGAATGTTTATTCATTCTTCTAATTCAAACTCTGATATTTTGTGAGGGCACACAAAAACATGCAGCAATAATAATGAACAAGAAAGACACTGTCACATGTTGACACCAGCACAACAGTGAGACACTGATACACCAAGGTTATGAAATCTGTGCTGTTTGTACAGCACTACCAATGTAAGTGCATGGTAGTGAGTTTATGAACTTAATTGCCTGATAACTGTAAAAATAGCTGGATTTTTTTTTCCTGCATATTATTTATATTGTACATTTTTTTCATTATCATTCATTGTAAGAAAACAGTAGAATCACTGTGGGTAGAGTTTTAAGACTTATTTGAGGTGAAGAGAAGGATATCCTCATTCACAGAATTTATTCACAACCCTCTCCACTTTCGTGATCTATTCAATTAACCTACATGAACTAAATGGGATTGGTGTTCATTGGGTGTCAAAGCATAATCAAACATTGACACATGAAAGAAGATAATTATTAAACTCTTACCATGTGCCAAACATTTTACATGCATTCTCTTACTTAGTCTTCACTATTGCCTACTACAAAGGAGCGATTTTACCTCCATATCTTACAGACATGTGAACTGAGGCACCAAATGGTTAAACAGCTTGCTCAAGATGATTACCAGCCAATCAACGACAGCACCAAAAAAAGATCACAGAGTTAGTAAGTTGGAATCTGAACCCACCAGGCAGTCTAACTCCAAAATCTCCACATAACATTTTTTCCAGTATGAAGTCAAGGAATAATTCTTCATGGCCCATATTGGTGTGCATGTCTCAGTCTTCTGAAATAATTACTTTGCAAAATTACAAGTTCAGATTAGTTTCAAGGACAATAAATGTTGTGGAACATTGAAGAAAAACTGGTATCAGGTGATATCAATTGAGGTTTATGAGTTTTGACAGTCAACACAATACCGTATGTGAGGCATTAGCTTACTGGAATGTACATATCAACCTCCTGGCACTCAGCCATGCTATATGTTTTCTATTTTGCTCACCTCATTTCAGACAGGCTTGTTTTATTAAGGGAGATGCCTGAGTATGTAATCAATAACATGAAAACAGAACCTGGAAGCTGTCTAGGAGATTATGAACAATTATACATGGCCTGTATGTGTGCCCACAGACACATGAAACCCAAAGGCAAAAATGTCAAGAAAATGTGTACTGCTTAGAAGAATCTGCCAATTAACAGTAACACCTCTAACATTACAATGCGTTGGTTTAGCCTAGTTAGAATGCTGATGGAAGGATTCATGTAAGAAAACCATCCAGGGTCCCAACACTTTTCAAATGCTTAGACTGACAAGAGCTTATTCCAATGCTAAATTTTCTGGCAGAAGTCCTGTTTTAAAATAGCAAGCTAAAATACAAACACAATGAAAGCAACACAAAAATAAACCTTATGTTTTAAGTATTTTTGAAAACTTATTTAAGAAGATTAATTTAAAATTATGAATTAAGGTCAGCAAATCAAGGCTTTGCCTCCCAGAAAAGGCAAAGAACCCCATACTCAACATTTCATCTTTTATATATGTAGGCGTACTTTTAAGATGTGTGTGGGTATAGCACATGTGGTGTATATAAGTAAATATTCTCAAAGAGGTGAGGAATAACCTGTCTATTGAGCGACTTAGGAAAGATATAGAATAAATATTGGAAAACTACAGCTACTCTGACTAGAAATTCTCTGAAATAAGTAACAGTACATTTCATACTAATATATACAACGCAAACATGCTCACTGCAACATAGAGATTATTTATAAATTCATCTTGGACACAACCCAATGGATTTTAGTTTTAGAAGTTAAAAAGTAGCTCAATTATGAGTAGACTGGGTCATCAAGTAGGTTCTATAACATCAAAATGAGAATCACATTGGTGCTATAGTGAAATTTTGCATTTGAGGATAATATTGCTATCATGTTAATGTGTGGGGATGACAGAGAAGATGTTCTACACTTACACAAATTTGGCTCCAATTACAAATGCTGCCAATGAGGCTATGCACCCTACATGGCTCAGGCTAGGATGCCGTTCTTTCCTGTACCTCCATTTTGATCTCTCCCAACGCGGGGCTCTGAAGTTCCCATGAGGTCTCACAAGACACATAAGGGAAAGTTCAGTTTTACTGCCATTCCCAAGGCTAAGTACGGTATGTCCCCAGAGTAGGGCAACCTAAGACCTCGACTGGGTTCACATCTCTACTATCAGATCTCCACAATCCATCTTATATACAGCTTGCCAAAGTGATGGTTCCAATATGAAAATCTAACCAGGAAACCTTGGCTGAAGGCCCTTAAAATGGTTTCCTAGTGCCTGCAGAGTAAACTGTAAACTTCTCTTTTTGGCAAACAAATCAAGATCTGGCCACTGTCTGAGTATCAAGTCTCATCTGTCATTTCCTGCGCTGCTCTTTGCAAGCCAGGGATATTGAACTACTTGGAGTTCTTGCATGCACTGATCTCTCTGTGGGCACTCCGCCTTACACATGCTGTCCTGGGAACAGTCTCCCCTGCTGCAGTGCCTACCAGCTTCATTCTCTCTTTAAGCCTCCATTCAAATGCTAGCTCTTCTGGGAAGGCTTCCTTGACTTCCCTGAGCATCCTGTAATGTTACTTCTCTGGTGATCACACTGGAGTTTGTGCACACATCCTTCAAAAGGAGTCATCTTATTTTATTGCTCATCTCTTTCCATCCCTGTTTAAATTACATGAGGGCAGAGGCCATGACTTCCCATTTTTTTCCCAAAGGATAGTGCCTGATGCAGATTGAGGCTTAATACATGTTGTTGAATGAAGGAGTAAACGAATGAATGAAAGTAACTTAGACATGCTCAAGTGACATAGAGAAGAGTTTAGCAAGTAGAAACGATCCAGACGTCAAGGACCGCACGTGGGTCCATACATGAGATGATGCTTGCAGTGGTCTTGGATGAATTCCTTGTGCTCTGCTCAGCAGCTAATCAAGCAGAAAGAGCACTCATGAATGACTGATAGACTCATTCTATCTACTTAAAAACCGTTTTTTTATGGTAGAGGTTTTGAGGGATCTTATTCACTCTGTCAGTCTGTCCACAGTCATGTGATAAAGTCACTGACAACCAGCCACCAAAATCAACTCATAAATGCCCATTCTCCAAACAATTGCTGCTCTCCTAACCCTTTGGTCATGACTGAGAAGCAGCACAGCATAGGGGTTAAAAGTACAGACTTAGGGGCTGTGTAGTATTGCTATAAAGGAATGCCCAAGGTTACGCAATTTATAGAGAAAATGATTTATTTGGCTCCTGGTTGTGTTTGCTGGTGAAAACCTCATGGCAGAAGCAGAAGGGGAGTTGGTGAGTGAGATTACATGGCGAAAGAGGCAGCAAGAGCAAGCCAGAGAGGGACAGGTGGAACCTTTTTACTGGCCACACCCATTATCAGGAGGATGGTAAGAGGGATCCGCCCCCATGATCCAAACATCTCCCACTAGGCCCCAACTCCAACAATGGGGATCAACCTTCATCATGAGATTTGGAGGGGTCCAATATCCAGACTATAGCAGGAGCCAGAGCACTTTAGGGTGAATCCTGATTCTGCTTCCATTAAATACTGCCTCAGTCTTCACATCTATAAAATGAGAATACTGATAGTACCGGCCTCAGGGGGTAGTTGTGATCATTAAATGTGTATATGTACGAAGTGCTTAGGATGGTGTTGGCCACACAGTAAGCTGTAAACAAGGGTAATTAGTATTATCACATTTTTTGGGGGGGGGGACAAAAACATAAACAAAACCAAAAACCAAAGCAAAAAAAAAAAAAAAGTGAAAAAGCCTAACCCTATTTATCCTGATCATCAAACAGAGTAGATAATAGCAGCTCTGTTCTGTGTTGTCAAGGAGCCAAACAAGTCAAACCTTCTCACACGCTACAAGCAACAAATGACGACGAGCCACAGATGCCCAAACCACATGCCACAGTGAGTTGCTCAGGATCTTGTCTCTTCTTCTCAACAAGTCACTACTCCGATTTGAGCTCTTCCTGACCTGCAAAGCTTGACCTTCAATCAAAGCTGGACCTGGCCACTGTCCCTTTGGAAATGGTGTTTGTGCTGTGTTTTCTTAGAAATCGAGTTAAAACTTTGCTCACAGACTCTCTGTGGCTTTTATTCTGGCTCTCCACTCCTGCAGTACTGCAGGTAAAATCCTTAGGAAAGATTCCTCATAACTTGGTCAAAACAGTCCCACCACTGAACTTCCTGATCCCCACCCCCATCCCACAATGGAACAGAGTTGTGGGGAAAGGGAGGATTGTGATGACACAGGCAGGGCCTGACTCACAAAGACAAGTTTTCTTTAGTTACTCTAGGTGTTGGGTAAAAACGGCTTGCTTCCTTGGCATTACCCCGGGTTAGACTTTCTGGAATTTTCTTCCCCATGGAAGTGGTTAAAACTTTAAGAACATAAGCCTAAGAGAAAGTTCCCAGGTGGCAAAAAGTTTTAAGTTGGTACCGATCCTGCTACAGCCTAAGAATTTAGCCAGACAGTCAAAAGGAATCCCTGTGACCTAGTCCAGCCCACCCAGCACCAAAGCCCTGTCATTCTGATGGGAGTGGACAGTGCCCTGATGAATGTCCACTGTCAGGAGCCGCCTCATGAACCTCAGGCAGTGGTGGTTCAAATCAAAGAGTTGAGGATTTTGAATCTCAGCCAACACTGCTTCAAACTCTGCTACTGTTTGGCAGTTTAAAGTTTCATCCATTTGAAAGACAGACAGTTTGCTCAGAACCATCTCACTTTCTGAGATTATAAAATCTCATAATCTTTTCTTAAAAGCCCCCTTAAAGGTATACTATTAAATGCAGGTCTGAGTGATCCATTGGCTGGCTGCTCCACTACATACTAACATTTTAAGTCTAGGCTGCATTATTTAACGTTATTCCTTAAGATTTCTGTGTCCTCTCTCCTTGGCCTGTTGTGCCAGTGGATGGGTGCTCAGTGAGTGGGAGTATATGTATGTAAAATAGACCCACAAAGAAAGACTCAGTGTAAATTACAGATCTATCAATCCAATTATGCCCCAGAGCTTGTATATCAATTTCACATTTAATATTTTCTACTCATTTCTAAAAATCTATATCTGAGTCCCTAAAGTTATTTTCCTACTTAAAATATTTCTTTTGTCAGTGCCTTAAAAAAATGACCTAGACTCATTTCATTCTGAGTTTATTCATAACCTTTTAATACTTTGCCGGGAGACCAGCCTTCTGGCCATTTCATGAGAGTTTTACCCTTAATTTATTCCATCCCATCCTATAATGTACTTAAGTTCAAATTATTTTTTGTGCATTGGTATCCCTCTTGGCTGAATCTAAAGTGCAGTCATGAAATCTAGATGCTTAGAAATATTAAGTAGATGTGGGAACGGAAATCTACCAATTCTATACATTTTGATGGTTGCATATTATTATGTCTAATGTAAATTGGTCCAATAAGGATACATCCAGTACAAAAAGATTCCTATAAGAGTGAAAAGGACAGCTGGTAATCTAAGTAGAATTTGAAAAAGGATTGGTTTGATATTGCATTGCACCTCATAACTAATAGGTGGAAGACAGAGGAAGTTTTAGCTCAACGTTAACTAAAAATGAAAAAGCTTCAGAGCTTCAATTATTTGGTGTAGTCACTGAGTCCAATGTGAAATTGACAGCAACCACCAACTCCTGGGCTCAAGCGAGTCTCCTGCCTCGGCCTCCCAAGGAGCTGGGACCACAGGCACCTGCCACAACACCCAGCTGTTTTGTTTTTGTTTTTATTTTTTTGGTTGCAGCTGTTATTGTTGTTTGGCAGGCCCGGGCTGGATTCGAACCTGCCACCTTAGGTGTCTGTGGCTGGCGCCTTAGCCACCTAAGCCACAGGCACTGAGCCCTCACTTTCTGAGATTATAAAATCTCATGATCTTCTCTTAGAAGCCCCGTTAAAGGTATAGTATTAAATGCAGGTCTGAGTGATCCATTGGCTGCTCCACTGCATACTAACATTTTAAGTCTAGGCTGCATTATTTACCGTTATTCCTTAAGATTTCCAATACCACCTCCGGTTTCTTTAGGAATGCTTTCTCACATAGGATTATTGGTTAAAATATAGTTCTTAAAGTTTTTCTTAAGGCTATTCTCATTACTAACTTTATAAAAACATATTTTTCAAAAGCAAGATTTTAGATTCTGGAAAGTAATGTGATTTTATATACTTAAAAAATAATTCTTCATAGATTCTCCACAACTTGTCCAGGAGACAAACAAAAAACATTTTAGTGCTTCAAAAAGGAATTCTGCCTTTTTCCCGTTAAACAAAGCTGTACTGTTAATAACAAAGGTACCAGTACTGTCTGTTGATAAAGGGCACATTTTAAACACCTTCTTTTTACAAAAAAATTCAATACAAAAGATTATGAATAAATTTTCTGCCAATTTAGTGGGAGCTACAAGCATTTTATTTTTCCAAATTATGGTAGTGCCAAGACCAAAAGTCTCTGCCATGAAGGACAAACCACGGTGAAACTGAAGACAAAATATTTGGGGCAATCTGGTTCAAAGAGGCTTTGTGATTGCAATTAAATAGCCGTGAAAAGCCTGGATTAAAATGAGGCTAAACACAGAAGTCTCAAATACCTGGTTGACCTCTTCATCTGTTTGTCTTAAATGTAACTCAAACACAACATATCCAAAATGAATCCATTATTACTCCTTCACTTTATTTTGTACAACTCTGATCTTCTAATTTTTGCTGGCTCAGTTATAGCAAATTTGGAAGAGGCACTTCCAGTCCTTAAGAAAATATGGGTTATTCAACCCCAATGTCAGAAAATATTACTAATAAGCTATATGGAGGAAAAAAGTTAGATATTTACTCTATTCCATAAATTACCACAAAGGCTAAAAAGAATTGAAAAGGAAAACATGGGTGGTTGGTACTTGTTAACATAGTGGGAAAGATCTTTGTAAGAGAGACAACTCAAACTATATTTATTTAATTTTTCATGATGCATAGAATGAGAAGCAACTATAACCAGCACATTTGAAATAGTAAATTATTATTTTTAATCGTTAAGTGTTTAGCATATTAAAAATCTTCACTTATAATCTATTATGAATTTAAAAAGTAGACAAACAGCCTGAACAGAAGGTACACACGCACACACACACTCTCTCTCTCGCCCATGCACCTTCCCATTAGTAAATTTTAAACATGTAAAAACATATTGCAGGCTCAGCACCTGCAGCAGCACAGTGATTACGGTATCAGCCACATACAACAAGACTGGTGGGTATGAACACAGCCTGGGTCAGCTAAACTACAATGACAACTGTGACAAAGAAAAAAATAAAAACAGCTGGATATTGCAGCAGGCTCCTGTAGTCCCAGGTACTTGGGAGGCTGAGGCAAGAGAATAGCTTAAGCCCAAGAGTTTGAGGCTGCTGTGAGCTGTGATGCCACAGGAGTCTACAGAGGGTGACATAGTTGAGATTCTATCTCAAAAAAAAAAACAATAAAAAAACCCCAAACCATATTGAAACTCCCTTAAAATTGCGTAAATGCAAATTAAAATGAAGAAATATGATAGTACATTTTACCCGATAGTTTACCAAGTCAGTCTGATTATAGAGCTTGTAGAAACTGGCAGTGAGGTGATGCCTATGGCTAGGTGAGTAGGGCACCAGCCCCATATACCGAGGGTGGTGGGTTCAAACCCAGCCTTGGCCAAACTACAACAAAAAATAGCCAGCATTGTGGTGGGCATCTGTAGTCCCAGCTACTTGGGAGTCTGAGACAAGATAATTGTCTAAGCCCAAGAGTTGGACGTTGCTGTGAGCTGTGATGCCACAGCTCTCTACCAAGGGGCGACAAAGTGAGACTCTATCTCAAAAAAAAGAAAGAAATAAAGAAACCAGGCCATGGTTCACATGCTGCCCAGCTGCAGGAGGTACCATTCATACAGCCTGCCAGCCGCACGATGCAGTAACCATGGGGAAACAAGCCATCTCAAACACTCCTTGTCAATGAGGTTGTCAAAGAGCACACATAAATGTTTTAAACACTCTGACCTTATAATTAGCATCCAATCTTAGGAAATTATCTTAACCATAGCCACTGAGAATGGCCTTACACCACTGCAGAAAGTCCTTTTCCCATAGACTATAGTGTGAATGCCTCCTTGTCTGGAACTGGGTAAATAAGTGACTAACTTAGCTTCTCACGTGAGTGCGAAGACTTATGCACAAAGATATTCATTGCTTCAAAATTTGAAATAGCCAAAATAAAGAAGGGGAAAAAAAGTCAGCCAGTATGAAATTTACTTAAATTACTTCTAGTACACACACAGAATAGAACAAGATGCAGCCTTTGAAAGAATAAAGCAGTAGTTTTCCATAGGTGTTGATGTGGGGACACCTCTAAGGTGTATCTCTAATGAAAAAGCCAAATTCAGAGCAGTGCAAAAAATGCTCTGGTCTGTAGTTTTTGGAATGAGTAAGTGTGACTGTGTGTGCTTTAAAGATATAGAAACACACTTTGAAAAGGCAAATGACTTTCTGAAAAAATTATAAAGGAATTTATTAACAGTGTTTGTAATTAATAGTAAGAAATGGAGAATCTGCAGGAGGGTACCTATTTGTCAATATCTTTTTATGTCCTCTTAAAATATTCTAAGTATATGTATAACCTTGCATAAAATAAACAACTTTTAAAATAATTTAAGTTTCATCATTCAAATTAATAGCAGTTATGAAATACTATACTAAATACAGAGGATGCCAAAAACTGGATATACATTTTAAGAAATGATGAAAACTGTATTAAAATTGTAATACTCAATATATATGAATAAAAGATGAATGAAAGTCATGCTGAGCACCTCTTGTAATTGCAAAAGTCAAATGTGACTTGAGTATTACAATTTAATGTAGTTTTTCTCCTTTCTTAAAATGTGTATACATTTTTTTGGCACCCTCTGTATTAGTAACATTTGGGGATTCTGAGAAAAAATATTACAGAAAAGGTGAGGCACATTTCAGAGTTATTTTGCTGAGTCTTTTTATTATCCTAGAGAACATTAAAACACTATTTCCAGCAGCACAAGTGCAGATCAGTAATGAAAGGCCTGAAAAGTTCCTTACAGTCAAGGACTTGGCTCATAATAAACTCAAGCAATTAGAAAAGAAAGAATTAGCTTTAGTGAGAAATTCTGTAATAAAACATTTCCATGTAGTTCAGTCTTTCTACAATTCCAGAATCACAAATCACTTGAAGTATATATATTAGAAATTCAAGGGATTATATATTAGTGATATAATAGTACAAGATAATAATGAGTTATATATCTATCTAATTATTGGTCTGATTTATAAATGTCGGATTATATTACTTTTAGAAATTAAAATAATGAAGAGAGTGATTCTTAATTCTGTTCTGATATTTAGAGAACATGAATGTTCATTCTTGATATTTAAGAGATTCTATTAAATGTTGATTGGCACTTTAAGTGCTTTGTGCAGTGACAAAGTTTTACACTTTGTAAATACTTTTACCCTCCCCAAATAAGGATGACACTTTTTATTTATGTAATCACCATGCTATCAATTCATGAGTATATTTTCTAATAATGAAGACAGAAGATTAAATAGATAGATAAATAGGTAGTTCTATAGGTAGATAGGTGAATGGCAGCCTGGCTGGACTAATGGGGATGGATAAATAATTCATATCAATAGAAAACTTCACACAAATGAGATCATATTCCTAACAGGTGTCCAACCTGCAGCCAAGGGCTGCATGTGGTTCAGGATGTGAATGTGCCCCCCCCCCAAATTATAAACTTACTTAAAACATCATAGGATTTCATCGGTAATTTTTTGGGTGGAACTTGATTGCACAGTTCTTGAATGTACCCTTTGTAAACAAAAATGTGGCACAAAGTAAATAAAAAATTTGTGGAACACTTTGTATTTGTCATCACTTTGTTAAGTAATTTAAATATTTACTCACTTGCTTTTGATAACAATCCTGTGAGCTAAGTATTTTCACTTCCATTTTATAGAATAAAGAACTAAGACCTATAGCTATGTTAAAACCCACCTATGATGCCAACCTAAGTAGTAAAGCAGGACATTACCCCAGATCTTCTCGACACTTCCTCTTGAATACCACCTTCAAAACCTGCTTCTGGGAAAAAAAAAAATCCTGCTTCTGACTTATTTTTTTCTTCCAAGTTTAACAACAGAAGGACAGTAGGAACTCTCTGAACCTTCTTTGTTAATGAGAAAAATACCACACTTGCTGGACAGTAAGAGAATCACTCAATGAGAATTTTGAAAACAGTCCGTATTTTTATCAAAGGTTAATTGCTACTTTCTTAGGGAAGCATTCTTTGATAGCAAATCTCACCCCAACTTATGTTAAGATTCCTTTTCTACACTCTCATATCCTGCATTTTTCTTTAGTAGTATTTTCAATAAGAATTAATTAAATGTAAAAAATACAATTGATTTGTTTAATGTCAATCTTTCTAATCTACAACTTCTTTTTCTTGTTCTCACATTTATTTTCACAGCCCAGGAAAATTCCTGGATCACTGCAGCTACTCACTTTATTTTAGTTAAATTAATGAATCACTTAAAAAGCCATTAGCTGCAAGAAAGAGAAAGTCTGAAGGACATTGGCTAAACCCATCTGGGAATGTGCAATTTCATAAAATAAGAAACCCAGTTGAAAATCTCTAATCTAAAAATCTGAAATCCAAAATGCTCCAAAATCAGAAACTTCTGAGCCCTGGCATGGCATTATCATAAGTAGAAAATCATATACCTCACCTCACATGATGGGTCACAGTCAAAACACATTCAAAACTTTATCTACAAAATTATTAAAACTATTCATGTTCCAATATAGGTCCCATTCCCAAGATATCTAATTGTATATACGAAAATATACCAAATTCCAAAACTAATCTGAAACTTGAAACACTTCTGGTCCCTAGCACTTTAGATAAGTGATGCTCTACCTGTACAAGGCAGCCTCACATGTGCTATTCTGGGATTCCCCTCGGCTTTTCTGTGGTCATTGTGCTCTTTCTTCCATTGCTTGTAGGTTTTAGCTTCAGGCCAACAGTGATATAGCAACAGTCATTTCAGGGATAACAATCTCCAGAGGCACAAAAGTGCTGTCTCTTCTGTATTTATTTATTGCTTAGGAGTAAAACATATTTTCCCCAAGCTCTTAGTGGTTTTCTTCTCAAGTCTCATTTGCTGCAACTGGGACATACACCCACTTACAAATAAATGGGGGTGGAAGTAATGGAACAACCTTTGGCCTTGATAAATCAGATTTTGTTCCTGGTGGAAACATGTCTGCCAGTTCTGGGGAGTGAGGAACAGTGGCATGGATTGGTCAGGGAAACTTGATATGTATGTCTGGTCCTTTCATACCCAACGTGACTGATAATTTGGGAATTTTTCGGATTTTAAGTTAGGTGGCATCAACATTTGGTAAAGCCCTAAGGGAGAGTTCTGTGGATCTAGAGCATTGATAGAAATTTTAACAGAAGCTCTGGGGACCCTTTCACTTTTTTACGTAGTTCAGACAAACTAAGGTCTAATGATTCCATTGAAATCTCTTTTAGGGAATTTTCAAAGACCATAGTGTAGCAAATATTGTCACAAGTAATTTAGCAAACAGTATTAGGAAAGCCTATTGATTCACCTCTTGAGAATAATTTTAGTGTGGTTAGCCAAGAAAGGCCCTATAGAAGAGGCTTTAGGTAACTGGGCTAAGAACCCACACTGTGATCTGTTTCTTCTAGTAAACTAGACCTTTATTCTATGGTGGAGAAAAGGAGTGGGCTCCACAACTGTTAGTGAAGCTATTGGTGTGGCTTATGCAGATGCTGTGGGCTGAATCCTACTCCTCCTTTCCCTAGCAAGATTCCTGTGTTAAAGCCCTGATCCCATCCAGTATTTCAGAATGTGACTATATTTGGAGGTGAGAACTTTAAAGAGGTAATTAAATTAAAAAGAGGTCATTAGGTTTGGCCCAAATCCAATGTGCCTGGTGTCTTTATAAGAAGTGGAGATTAGGCTACGGATACATATAAAGGAAAGTCCTAATGAAGACACAGGGAGGAGATGACCACCCGCAAACCAAAGTGAGAGGCTTCAGAAGAAACCAGTCTTCCCAACACGTTGATCTCGGACTTGTAGCCTCCAGAATTGTGATGTAATACATTTTTGTTTTTTAGGCCACCAAGTTTGTAGTTATATAGGGAATTCGTGGGTTATAGACAACCCAACTCAGAGTGTTTCATACTTATGAATGGGCTCCCAAAACTCTCCATATGGAAAATTTATACTTAATAATTAAATTAATAACTTGAAATTAGTTTCTTCTGCACATGTAAACAAACCCACCTGGTGTAAGCAGTTTGCTGTCATGCCATCTCTGTGCTAGCAGCTGGTCTCATAGATAAATACAGAAGTAGCTGATAGAAACACAAGAACACAAAGAATCAGAAGATCCAGAGTCGTGAAAGTTCATGACAAAAGAATTAGCTGAAGCCTGTTGTCTTACTGAAGCAGGATCTGCTAAGCTTGAGGACAAGATCCTAATACTGAGAAGTTTTCAAAGTTTAACTATGCAGTTAGTGAAAGCAGCAGATGATCTAAAACCAGTTCTGATGGAAAAAAAAAAAAAGGCTGTACAAAAAATCTTAGACACCTTTTTCAGAAACCACCTTCAGTGGTAAGCTGGTTTCCTCCAGCAACAGAATCAAATCCTGATTGTGCAGCACCCACTCTGCCCTCTCCAGCCCATCTTCTGGTTAATGTCAGCCTACATTCCTGCCTCATAAATGCCCCGCCAGTAAACAAGACATAGACAGAACATTAGGCAAAAGTTAATCTTTAATATTCTTTTTAGAAATTTCTCTTATCTCCTATTTAAACTATTTGTATAAGTTTTTTTATGTTGTGTTTATTTGAGTTAAAAGAAAGAATACAATAGTTTCTGTAACTTATTATTACAGTATAGGGATGTTATTACTGTTATTATTACAGTAGTATACTGTATTATTATTATTATCACATATGAGCCATTATAGTATTACTATTATTATTCTTATCATCATATATGCACTGTTCATGAGGGATCTGAGTTACACACAAATCTGGCTAAACATGTTCTTAGAATTATATCTGCCCTTAACCCAGGGCCTCCTGTGTTTTGTTATGGCATCTCTGGCAAACTAATACAGTTGTATAGGGTTAAATGGCAATTTCAAGAGGGAGAAATGCTGCTCTTCTTGAATGCCACTGCTTAAACCTTCTACATCATGGTAACCCATTAGTGAGAGACAATAAAGTCTAGTGGAGTAGAATACGGAAGGCTCCGTGGACTATGGACAATTTATGTTTGGTCATAATAGAACTGGCTAGAGGGCGAGGTGTGGTTCTTCAGACTATGTTATGTGCAGAGGACATGGATTACATGAGATCCATTCTCTGAATTCATTCCGGACAGTCACTAGGGAGGGAAGTTATCAGGTAGGAAGGTAGAGACTATCAGAGTCTTTTCACTACCATTGTACCTGCCCAATTGTAGAGTCATCTGTTTATAAAAAAGATATTAATGATGTAATAAGATGTATATTATATGTAATATGCCAGCCACCGAGTGAGATCTAGGTGTAGAGGATGCCAAGAGACAAATGACCTCTAAGCAAGATGATTTACAGCTGAGGGGTAGACTCTTGGGTGACTTGTCCACAGGTGCTCCTTATGGAGAAGGAGCCCATGCCCTTAGCCCGTAGTCATCGTTAATTACTCCCCTCACCTGTCTCATTATGTTTCAATAAAAGGCTGGTGCAGAGGTTGCTTAGGGCTACCTAGAAAGTAAGGGCTACCCCACCTTCCACAAACTTGCACTTCTAATCTGCCTCTTGCCTGGGTCCTTCCTGCACTAACCGAGACCAGGGCAATAAGAGCCTGACGGGTTTCAACATCTAGGGAATATAATAGTAAACAAAATGAAAATAACTTGTTTCCTTCAGGATGATGTAGAAGTACAGTCAAGTAAATAGATAACTGTCACAATATTATAAGAGCTGTCTGTGATACTTATTCCAGAACATATTTTCTATGTAGGGAGGAGAACAGACAACTGACCATAATGGTTAAGAGTTCTGGGTCTGGTATTTAGGTGTGGGCTTGGCAGCTAATGTAGGGGCTGAAATGGTTGAAATATTGTCTATTTTCCCGCCAGTCTTTTATAGTAATAGCACAGAACTTAATGACAGGATCAGGTATCACCATGAAGTAGAAGTAATACTCAGTTCCCAAGGTTCCAGAGATAATCAGAGGAAGGTGTGCTCTAAGGAATTCAGTTTTCTGCAGGACACAGACCAAGCAACAGGGGGATGTCTCACCACGTTGTCAGATGCTGCCATTAGGGTGATCTGACTGTAGGTATTAGCACACAAATAGTGCAATATTAGGGATCTAATTTGTGGATCTCAATATAAGGGTTGAGGAAAAATCAGAGTATTGAGAAATGACTAACACGGTGACTTATGGTTGACAATCAGGAGACTTCAAAGTTAGACTAAGGATTCTTGTACTTGGATATCTCAGTCTCCTGGGAACATTGTCTATTGACAATGTGCCTGGAACTCATCCTCAGAGGTTCTGACTGAGTTGATTCGTGGCTAGACGTGGACTTTTATGTCCTTAAAGAACTCAGTATGAAACTATGATGTGCACCTGAGACTTAACATTGCTGAATTACAATAATGGACAGCTGAAAGCAAGCATATTATTATGGGGTGTGCACATGTATGTGTCTGGATGTGTGTCTGTGTGTTGTGGGGAGGAAACCAATGAACAAAGGAAGACCTTTGCTGGGCAGAGTAACCAATGCAGACTTCTCTATTAAGGAGAGGAATAAGTTTCATTTGATCAAGGGAAACAAAAGAGGATTTCAAACTGTGCTAAATATATTTATGTAGAAAAATTGGCTACAGGGTTTCTTAGGGATGTCAAAGGAAATACTAATTGTATCTCCATAGCAACAGGCTGCCTGATTCTGTCTCTGCCTCTTCATGTTCTTAAACTGGCCTTCAACATTCAGGTCTTTGTATGTGTTGTGGAGAAGCAGGCACAAGCCTCATCATACAATAACAACTATGCTTTCTTTTCTATCAGTTACTGCTGAAATCCATGCCAAGTAATGCACCAGATCAGTTAGCTCTTGTTTAGGGGACAGGTTTTGATTCTAACTGATCTGGTGCATTATATCTACCTCTAGTGGCGTGGTCTTATGAAAACGCCTTGCCCATAAAGAATAATGACTTTGTAGGGTCTCATAGGCTGTACATATTCTCCATCCTCCCTCAATGAAAAAGAGATATATTTACTTCCAAATCCCCAAAACCTATGACTATGACCTTACTGGCTAAAGTACTGAAGTATGCTTTATATTAAAGTATGACATATCACCTGATATGGCTAAAGATGTGATTAAGTAAAGATCTTGAGAGGAGGACCTTACTTTGAGTGACTTTGTGGGCTCTAAATGCCATCTCTGGTGTCCTTGTAAGAAGCAAAAGGAAACCAAACACAGACCCACAAAAGAGGTGACTTGACCACAGAGACAGAGATTAGAGTGATGGGGCTACAAGTCAAATACCGCTGAGAGCCACCAGAAGCTGGAAGACACAAAAAATGGATTCTCCTCTAGTTTTATAGAAAATATGGTCCTGATGATACCTTGATTCTGGACTTCTAGCTTCCAGAACCGTGATAGAATAAATTCTGACACTTTCAAGCCATCCTATTTAAAGTAATTTGCTAGAGCAGCCCCAGAAAACTGGTAGATATTTTTATACCAAAGGGGAAGGGGCAACTGAAATAATACCTAAAAATTTGAAAATGACCTTAGAATTGAACAATGGATAAAGTCTGGAAGAATTATGAAGCATATTATAGAAAAATTCTAAGTTGCAGACTTAGTAGATTCTTAAAAGGAACATGGATATGGAAGACACTGCCGATGAGGGTTCAAATGGAGAAAGAAATATAGTAAAGAAGTTTCTATACCTAAGCAAATATATATATTTTCATAAACAGAATATTTATGTGTGCTGTTGGCTAGACTTCAGAAGGAAGTGAGAAATATATTATTATATTTAGGAGAAGACGTGACTCTCGTTACACAGTTTCGGAAAAGTTGGCTGAACTCCTTCCTACAGTTACATGGAAAGCAGAACTTGAAAGTGATGAATTCAGATATTTAGCTGAGGAGATATTTAAGCAAAGTGTTGAAGTCGTGGCCTTGTTTCTTCTCTTGGTGTATAATAAATTGAGAGAGGAAACAGATAAATTGAAGAAAGAACAAAACAAAATACAGTGTAGTATTATTGATATAGAAGTTTTAGAGACTCCACAAGAACACTATTATGTGTTTCTAAGGACATGTGTATACACAGGTGAAAGCTTACAAAAGAACTTTAGGGTTCATGCCAAGTCCAGAATAGTATTTATTTCTGGGAAGTAAGGAGAGGGGGGGTGATTGGAAGAAAAGTCAAGAGTGGAAAGTTCAGTCAATGTGCCTTTTTTTAAAAAAAAAAAAAAAAGTGAATTTATATATTATTTGTTTACTTTAAAAATATATTATATTCATAGAAAAAAAGACTAACTCAGATATGCCAGTGATCATTCCAAGTTGTGAGATTGTGTCAGATAATTCTTTTGCCTTTTTTAAAAAAAAGTTGTATATATTTTTTCAGTTTTCCAAAATAAAAAAGTGTAATTTAAAAATTGAAAAGAAAAAGTCCTTCTAGATTAAAATTTTCCTTCAAAAAAAAAAAAAAAGAAAGAAAGAAAGAAAGAACAAATAAGCAAAAAGGAACCAGGCCTTGACAATCCGAGAAATTATTCAGCTACACATATTGAAAATAATGCCAAAATTAGAGAATCCACTTTTTGGAAAGCATGCTCTGAAGAGAAAGCTGAGGGTGTGACTGGACATCCTTTACCTAAAGAGATAAGGTATGTGCTACATGGCTCCAGTAAGTCATCTCAGTGGAAGCCAAGAATTAAGATGGGATTAACAAGGAAGGTTTGTAGAGGTCTCTTTTGTCTCTGAATGTTGTGAATCCCTGAGAAATACACAGGAGACCCATAAGGTTTTTGAGAATGGTATATCAGCAGAAATATTTTTAGTTGGATTGAAAAAGACAAGAGACAAGGTAATATGAAAGAGTGGTTGGAATCCAAAACTCAAGCAGAAAGTAGGCTGATAAAATTACTCAGCTAAAAATGTTTGCTACCTTTGAAGGAAAAGGAGAATGATTCTGAGGTTGGGGCCAGGAGTGCAGAGCCTACAGATCTGTGGGTCCCAGAGGAGTATTCTGAAGACATGAAACAATAGAATTTGCCCTTCTGGATTTTGAACTTACTTGGAACCAGTGACCCTTTTATTCTTTCCATTGTCTCACTTTTGAAATGAAAATGCATATAATTATCCAATCATTGTATTTTGGAAGAAGATGGTTTATTTTCACAGGTACACAGATTGAGAGGAATTCTGCCCCAGGATGAATCATTATCCAGACTTTCAGATGTCTAGAGGGGCCTTTTTATTTTTTTTATTAAAATCTATAATTTTTTTATTAAATCATAAAGAGGTAGATCATGTATACATTAATGCATTTAGGGGGTAAAATGTGCTGATTTCATATACAATTTGGAATGCTTACATCGTACTGGCTAATATATCCCTCACCTCATTTACTTTGCTTTATAAGGGCACTGACCTCAGTCATGAGGGCAGAACCCTCACAACCCACTCACCTTCTAAAGCCCTGCCATCTAATGTGTGTATCATCACTTTGGTGATTAAAGTTCTACATACAAATTTCTGGAAGACACACACATTCATAGCAGAGTAATGATACTTAGACCTTTTGAGCTAATGGTATTAAGATGAGATTTTAGATTTGAATAGACGTTTAAAGGGATTGAGACTTTTGGTTATGTTGGAATGGGGTTGATGTATTTCACATGTGGGACAGATAGGGATCTTTGGGGCCAAAGGGCAGACTGTGGTAAGCTGGAAAATAAAAAATAAAACTTCATTTACTTCCAGATACCCTAACCTGTAAATAATTACCTGATAGGGCAAAATGGTATTATATTTTATGACAGAAGATGTGATAACATTAGGATCTTGAAAAAAGAAGCTTATCCCGAATTATCAAGGTAGATTCCTAATGTTCTCGTAAGTGTTGTCATGCTAGAG